>OMNW01009348.1:0-34037 GCA_900303245.1 Selene dorsalis
TAGTCAACATGCGATGGGCAAACTATAAGATTAAAAGTACTGCATTTAATTGTAATAGGTGAAGGTGTGGTTTAGTACATAGCAATGTGTGGTATACTTAATCAGGGTATCATACTGTATGTTATATTTATATGCTCTATACATTAATTAATGTGATGTGATGTACCTGAGTGCTTCCAACATTGTGTATCACTAAATTTAAGTGTTTAGTTTGAACTTATCTATGTTATCTCGTCTCGCAGTTCCTGTCAGTTTCATATTTTATTTCTAATTTATTTCCTTTCCTTAGGCTGCTAACCCACGTCATCATGATACAAATAAATTTAGTACAGACTTCAGATAGCTTTGCAACGAGCCCAACGCTGACTGTGTTGTGGGAGGGTCTCTGCACTTGCCCCATTTTCGCACGACCGTGGTCAGATGATTTCTTATTGGCTACTTCGACTGTTTCGTCAAAACGACTCGGCTCTGATTGGCGGCGGCGTTAGCCACGTGTTATACGCCAGCCAATGAGGAGAGACCTAACAAAGCGCTTCAGTAAAGGTTGAGTTAGCGACAGAGGAGCTGCTAAACACGAAAGAAGCTTGAACTGTATATTCGTGACCAGTCAGGTGAAGTTTTATCAACACAAACGTCGCTTTACATTCACAGCTATGCCTGAGAATAGTGTGGACAAGCCAAATATAGTTACATGCACCGCTCCAGTGAACATAGCTGTCATCAAATACTGTAAGTATGTTTAGCCCTGTGTAGTAGATTTGTAGCGGTAGGACACAGCACTGAACATGTGTAAATACTGTGTAAACGAACATACACGTGTTTATTCATTGGTCTATTGTATATAATGTCTCTTCATGTCTCTGCATTTGGGGTCAAATATATTCATGTTTGTTAATATTTTAGTCGTGGACTATGTAGGTAACTCATGCTTAACTTACTTTTTCAGGGGGCAAGAGAAATGAAGAATTAATCCTACCGATTAACTCATCCTTGAGTGTCACATTGCATCAAGACCAGGTATTATGACGAAATAGACGAAATTTGTATGACTCCGTGTGTGCGTTGACACATTTATAAACACTGTAGCAGAACTGGCATTGTAGCAGTGTTGTATCAATCATCAGTCATCAGTGTGACAAGGCTGCTGAAACAGCTGTATTTACAAAATGTAGCTGAAGCATTGGAGGCACAAATACTTTATTCTGATTATAGAAAATGTTCACCTTGTCTGTCAGTTGCACATGGATGATAAGTGTCATAAATGTGCTGATATCTTGGGATTAAAGGTTTTTTTTCTACTTTAATAATATGTTAGTGATAAGATGGCTAACAAGTTGTTCTTGTTCTTACTCCTCCTGTTCAGCTGAAAACGACCACAACAGTTGCAACAAGTGGATCATTTAAGGAGGATCGGATTTGGCTCAATGGCAAAGAGGAGGACATAACCCACCCGAGGCTACAGTCCTGTCTCAGAGAGAGTGAGTCTTGTGTTTTTTTGTTTTGTTTTGGGTTTTTTTACAGAAAGGATGCAAAATAACAGATTTTGATGAGTGGGAGGTTCAATCAATGTCATTTTTCTGTGTTCTGGATTTAGTTCGACGATTAGCACGGAAGAGGCGTAATGATGGAGACCCTGGTCTGGAGTCAGCCACTTTGTCTCACAAAGTCCACATCTGCTCTGTTAACAACTTCCCCACTGCAGCTGGACTTGCCTCCTCAGCTGCTGGATTCGCTTGCCTAGGTGAGAGTGTAAGCTTTGTTTCACTGCATAAATGAACGACTATGATACTAGAGTGGTAATTTTACTGAAATCTTAAAAGCAGTTTTTCAGCATAGAATAATGTCAACGAGAACATATAGTTGAAATTGTATGATGTTGCCAATTCTTCAGTATGGATATAGCATAGAATTTCATATCTGATAGAAGCATAGCATAGAATTTCATATCTGATATAGCTATAAAACTACAAGTGCAAAGTTTATTGTCTCCTCTTTAGACTAGGCTGTTCTGTTCTTACTCCTTCTGTTGTCCCTTTGTTACAGTTTACACTCTGGCTCGGGTGTTTGGTGTCGAGGGGGAGTTGTCGGGGATTGCTCGACAAGGCTCAGGCAGTGCATGCAGGAGTATGTATGGGGGGTTTGTCCAGTGGATCAAGGGGAAAAAAGATGATGGCAAGGACAGTCTAGCCCAGCAGGTGGAGCCAGAGACTCACTGGCCTGAGCTCCGGATCCTCGTACTAGTGGTGAGTCTGATTTTGTGAGTGACACAATGGAATGACAACAAAAGCGTAATGATTGTGAATCAGTGATGCACTGGTACATTTATGTTTCACTGTTAAAGTCACATACCTTTTTACTTTTAAAAATGACAATTTCTTGTGTAACAGAGTAGGTGTCTTGACTTCTACTCTGGAAGTGTGAATAGCATTGTTACATTAGATGTAATTTGATGTGCTTTCTCACAGGCGAGTGCAGAGAGGAAACCAATTGGCAGCACCTCTGGAATGCAGACCAGTGTAGAAACCAGCTGTCTCCTAAAGGTAATTTGTCTTACCCAACAGCATGCAGTACTGAATGTATGAACATCACTGTCAATACTCTAGGGAGTGGTTTACACTTCATTTACACATGTACACGTCTACATACTCACAATAAGGGACTGTGTTTGTGTGTTTCTCTGTGTGTGTAGCACCGGGCTGAGTTTGTTGTCCCCAGCCGGATGGAGGGAATGATTGAAGCGGTGAAGAAAAAGGACTTTGCTGCATTTGCTGAACTAACCATGAAGGACAGTAACCAGTTCCATGCCACCTGCCTTGACACATACCCCCCTATCTTCTACCTCAGTAGTGTGTCCCAACAGGTCATCAGCTTGGTGCATCGCTATAACAGGCACTATGGAGAGACAAGGGTGAGCAACTTCATTGTGCTCGCTCTATTCCTCAGAAAGCACAGAAAATAATTGTGCTGTTCCTTCAACTTGTGCTGTTTAATTTGAACAGCTGTTTATGGAAGAAATGGTGTAATAAATACTGTTGATTTCCAGTGGATTAATCTTAAATTAGATGTAAATGGATGTTCAGTGAAAACTGTAATCTGAAACAGGACTGCTCTGAAGGGTGGTAAACCTTTCAAAATTTCTTATGAAATACCTTGCAAAATGATTGCTGGTCATGTTAGTTACGCTGTACATGATGTGAATTTAATGGTGCTAAAACCTGCAAGCTAAAAATGTGTGATGGTGTCTGTGTCTTATAATAATGTTTTTCATATATGTATACCTGCAGCCTCCTGACTTACTATTACGTAGGACTGCTACTAAAGAGGGTGTCAGTTTGCACAGATGGTGTAATGAAGATGTGAAACTTCTTGGGTGGTTTTCAAACCTCAAAACAAAACTCTCTCTCTTCATCTGACAATCACCATCTGTTTCCTTATAGGCAGCCTACACTTTTGATGCAGGGCCCAATGCCGTGATCTTTACTCTGCAGCAGCACGTTCCCGAGTTTGTCCAGTTGGTTCAACATTTCTTTCCCTCAGATACCAACAGAGGACAGTGAGTTTTACACCTATTGGATGGGTAATGCACTAAAGCTAATGAAAGCTTTACCGCATTGTCCACTGCAAACTAATTTTATCCAAGTAAATTCATTATATGACTCTATTGTATACAGTAAGGGTGTGTCTTCCCTCTCTGCAGGTTTATTAAAGGTCTTCCAGTTAACTGTCCTTCTCTCTCTGAGGGCCTGAGGCAGAGTATCGGTCTACAGCCCATGCCAAACGGAATAAGTTACATTATTAGTACCAAGGTAAACACTGACACAAATTTAGATTTTTATCTGCGCTTCCACCACATATGCCTTTACGTAACACTGCATTGCACTATTTCAGCTGAATATTGTAGCATATATTGTGATACACAGTAGTTCCTGTGTGAAAGTTGTGCTCCTGAATTGATGAATTCTGTTTTACTATATTCTTTATCAATATGAATCTTTTATTAAGCTGAGTTTATCTGTCCATTAGTATGAGCTACTGACAGTCCTTTTGTGTTTTATTTTTAAGGCTGGACCAGGCCCTTGTGTTGTGGAGGACTCTGCTCATCATCTGCTTGGATCTGATGGTTTCCCTAACAAAACCGCATGATGTCCTGCAGCCCTAAAGAAACATAGTGTCACTGAGCAATAATGAAACGAATTCAGCAGGGATACAAATTTGATTTTCAGATATGTATAGAGGTTTCTATGGATCACAGAAACACTAGGCATCTCTTTTTTTGGTGTTATGCGTGATTATAATTCCCCCTTCATGTCTCATACTGGACTAGTGCATCTCTCTGTCTTCACATCATCATCACACTCTTCTATTGTTGCAAAGCTCTCCATAGGTTCTCAGTAGCTGGAGGCAGTTTCTGGTGTTGACTTGATAAGTGCGCCTAAAGGTTTTACTTACAGACTTGAGCCTGTGCTGGTAGATATGGGGTGCCAACAATGCAATTTCAACACTTCCATATGTTTAAGGAGGTTATTTAACATTAAATTGCCACTTGGTTTTCATTTTAATTTTGTGAAAATGTACTGTACCAACTTAAGTGATGTTTTTTTTTTCTGTAAAACTGAATAAAGTATATTTTAGTCAATATAAATTAGGTTGTTTGACATTTGAAATTTGACATATACAAATATAATATAAGTAAGAATAATAATATAATGTGCTCCATTTCAGTTTAATGTATGTTTCTTTTTTCAGTGGCAGAGCAAATGACAACAAATATAGAACCGATATAGTAAGCTAGTAATATAAAATCTGCAATTTTAGACTCCTAGCTATACCTTACCTATGATTCAGGTGTGTGACGTCATTTACTGGTGGACTAATGAGTTACATATAAAAGGATACGGACTGGAAACAGTAAAATTGAAACGTCATTCACTGGCTGTTTGGCTCGTAATTCAGGTATGTGTGGTTGGTTTGAGTTCTTCAGGTATACCTCCTTTGTTGTCACGTCACGTTTCAGAGCGTGACACTGGGAGGTGGGAGTGACCAACGTAAGCCCCGCCCCTTGCCGCCAACATACTTGAAATCTCTTAAATTCAGTTCCCTCCTTTTAGAGGTGGTCAGAGGTGTGTGAATCTCTGTGGGGAGTTTCAGTTGTCCGCGGTGGATCTGAGCAGGTGAACGCGATGGGTAAAATAGAGTGGGCGATGTGGGCCAACGAGCAGGCTCTGGCTTCTGGACTCAGTAAGTATGAAAACTTGGTCTAAAGATGTAAAATAGCTCATTGTTGAGTTTCATAAAAATCAGTATTTAATTCATTTATACGAGCAGCTTGACTTCTCTAAAACGAATTCATCTGAAATTATGTTTTGATCTGATCTGAAATATAAACGTCACACATTGTGTAGCTCAAAATAATTGCAGTCTGTGAATTCAGCTGTTTCAGCTGAAATAAAACTGCATTTCAGACTCAAGGAAATAACGTGTTTAAAATGGTCTTGCTTCCTGGTGCAGAGTCATAAAAGGTGTATTGTCTTAAATTTGTCATTTTTATCTTCCTGTTTCCTTCTTTCAGTTCTCCTTACTGGAGGCATTGTGGGGGTGGCTGGACAGTTCAGGGGCTGGCAGTTTGCTGCTTATGCTGTGTATCCTTTATGCTTTTCATGTACCAAAACAGTGAAGATGACACATTTAAGATCTCTCTTTGTTAAGATGTTCAATTTCCATTTTTAAAGTCCTTTTTCAGAGATCTGCCATCATGGCTGGGCTCTGTACCCAATCTGAGGTCTGTGCAGGGACTTCCAGCACAGTATGTTATCATGCTATGTGAGAATTCATAAATCACAAGCCTTTAAATAGATGTGATTTTAGGTGAAGTAGAAGAGTAATAGTATGGCTCCTGCCCATTTAAAGTACATGCATGTTTATAGTTGAAGATGCTAAAAAACAAAAAAAAAGACGTAAAAGATAAAGATGGTGGCGATGGCATTTGTTTAAATACTTGCTGTGCATACAGTATTAACACAATAGGCTGAGAAGAAGAATGTTCTGCCTTGTTGTTTTAATCTAGTCTGTGTGTGTGTGTGTGTCAAGGTGCATTTTGTTGCCTAAGCACTCTGTTTAAATTCTGCTTTTATTCAGTTGTTTTTAATTGTGAGCACAAATTATTCATAAATGAAAACCCACCTCAAAAATTATATTTGTCTGTAACAAGGCTTGAGCCTACATAATGTCTCAAACCAGTCTGTCTCCTTTTAGATATTTTTACAATGAGGGAAATACGACATGGATGAAGCAGTTTTTCTCCCTTGAATTCTCACCATATTCTACATTCTCCTTTCTATCAGAAACAATCAGTCCATTCATCCATTTGTCCTACACCTGTTCACCTGCTTGAGAGCCACTAATGTTCGTTTGATTGTATGTTGCCATCTCTCCAGCGTTTATTATTTGATTTAGTGAACCATGTAAGATGAAACATCCTTGACAGATAACTAGTGCTGCTGGAGCGTTTGTGTGTCTTCTTGAGTATCCCAGAAGCAAAAGGGCCAAGGGCACAAGTGTGGCGAGAACGTGAGTGATGTTTTATCGTTACATGTTTTTGCAACATGTAATTGACATGTGCTGTGGTATGATTGCCTACAAATCCTGTTTCTCACTATTGTGTTGTGTTTTCCCTCAGGGGCCAGTACTGCTTCACTGTGTGTGTAAAAGCATTTGGGCCTTTGACAAGGAACTACTATGTCAGAGCATTTTTGCACGCTGCGTGAGTCCACTTCCTCCGACACCTTTCTTTGCTAAACAGCACTCCTGTCATTGACCATCAAGCTCTCCAAGAAAAGTCCAATGACTTGCCATTACTGTTTTTGTCCTCAAATGTTTCTTTCTTTTTGCCTTTTTTTAGAATCTGCGTACCTGGAGGCTTTATGCTCGCCACTGTCCTCGGATGTGTATGCCTCGGTATCGCCAGCCTCATCTACCTTGCGGTGAGTTGGTAGAATTTAATCACATTGTTCTCCATTATAGCAGGTTAAGTGTTATCACCAGTGAAGTGGTTAGCTGTGACAGGAAGCGGGCAGTAACGAGGAAACGGCAACAAGGAAGAGATCGTTTCATGATATGCCCCTCTGTTGGGACATGGCCCTGTAGTTATGAAAGCTGACAGTCAGGGGTGTGACTTCATCGGTGTGGAAACCAAAGTTATCAAGCTTTCTAGGCTACAAACCTATCTTATCATAATCGTACACACAGCTGTGAGTGTACGGGAAAAGAGCCACTGTCACTCAACCTCCCATTATTTTTGTTGATATATTAACCAGTCAAGTAGGCCAAGATTTACATAATCCACTTCCTTGTCACTTTTTTACTTTTATAGGCAGCTATCCGTGGCGAACACTGGGAGCCCATTCTTCCACGTAAAGAGGTCCGCAAGCCAGCAGATAGCATGAAGAATCCTCCTCAGAACCCACCACCAAGACCTCCTCCAGAGATGCGCAGGAAACGGATGGAAGACCTGGAGGGAGCAGCATATGACAACCCCATGAAAGTTACTGATGAGTAACTAGTGTAATGCCACATCCTCTGTTTCTCTGTATGTGGATGCAGCAGGACATCAATGATTTTGGAAAAATAGTTTTCTGCAGTCTAGTGAAGAGAGGTTGGACAACACGTTAAGTATGTGCCTTTGCACCTCAACCTGCAGAGATGTATCTTGAAAACAGAGAAAAATGTGTCTTGTCACAATCTGGGAATTCAATGAAGGATGGGTTCATATGAATACTGTGTTTTACTTTTGAACAAAATCTTGCCACGGGGGACAAACATAAATGCTATAGCTGCTAAGTGGCAAACATGTATAAATATTGACAAGTCAAAGGACTTTATGTTGTATTTTAACTTCTGTGATAGCATTTGTTTTCTGCCCCAGCCATTATATATTTCAAACTTTGTTGCATCTGCTGCATTATGCTGCCATGCATAGCTCTCACTAGATACTGTATACCGTACACAGTATATCACATTCTGTTCTTAATCCTTGTGTATTTGTGTCAACTGGTCGTAACACTGCAGGACAACACTCTGCTGTTTACTAGCAATAAATTGACATATTTCCTTTTCTCAATATCAGGTCAAGTTTATGAACTTTTAATGTCTTGTAAATAAATCAGTTGTACCCACTGAATCATAACTGTCCTAGGTTTTTACTTTCATGCATTTTATTGTACAAGTTTCCATTGGAAAATTATTTTAGGTAGTGACATTTGCAACTTCCCCCTTTCGCAAACACCCCAGATTTCAATACACCAGAATTTCCCCTTCTCATCTTGAGGCTTCTTGAGATTCTGCTGGTCATTGTGACATAATCTGTCACATTGCTATCCATTGTTGGTTTCCAACTGAAGGAATTTATAATTAAAACAGCTGGCGTAGCTGCTGTAGTTGTCAGACAAGTTCTGTGCTTTTGTGTCAGATCTCGTCCCATGTCTATGTTTAGTTTTTTTCACAGATGACACAGTTGACCTGTTAAGCAGCTTCTGTTCATGTGGCAATCTCAGAGGTAAAATGGTGCTTCCTCATTTTGGTTTGTGAGGCCATAACATTTGAGATACACCACTAATGTACAGTACTTATTCAAAAAAAAAACCCTCTCACCAATAATGTATACAAGAAACAGTGAAAACCTGCCTGTCTTATTCAGGCAGTTTAACTCTCAGCTTTACTCTGCCTGCCACCTCCTGCTGCACGAGAGAATTACAAACCAACTGAATTGACTGAGAAAGAATCAAATAAGTCGCATAACATTTTTATGGAAAGTGAGAAAGAGCAAGTCAATTTAGAGCACATACACAGACTGAAATAGTCTCATAGTACCCTTAAACATTTCCTGGCATTAAAAACTATATAATCCAATCCAAATTTACATGGAATAACCTATTCAGAATGACATAGCATGAAATTAAATATACAGACATAGACTATAACATAACATTATAAACATATATGTTCAACTTACTTATATATGTCCCTATTCAGATAGTTATAGAGATGTCAAAGGAAATTGCAGCAAAAGCAAGCAACCAGTGCCTCTTGGTGGAGTTAGGAGGTAAAACACATAAGAAAACTGACGAGGACTAGTAAGAAAATTTAATGTGAAGGAAAAATCACTTTACCATTCAAGCTTTGTTTAAAGGGTCAACACCTGTGGGTCAGAGGAATATGGCTAACAGGACAGGGGCTGGGACTCTCTTGGTTTGAAGATTCTTCAGAATTAACAAAAAGGGCTATATGCAAATGTTGTACGGCTCAGTCCAGAAAATTAGATGCTTTGACTTGTGATCCAGGTTATCTCATAAAGGCATTTACAGCTCCTTAATACACAGACTGTAAGAGAGAGTATGAGTTATGTCTTCACTTTGTCATTTACTTGCCAGCAGGACTGGGCAGAGCTGTTGCCATTTTCTATGGAGGTAATGTACGGATCTTGGTGTAAAACAGACGCATTTATAGCTCTGAGCTGAATAAGTTTGATTTGAGTTTTTGACTTTTCAAGTTTATCCAGACGATAGTGGTTGGCTGAGGTTTTCTCCCAGCCAGTGCGATTCAACTCGTTGCTGTTCATCATAAATCCTGTAGAGGGCAGTAATGCACGCAGAAGCGATAAAAAAAGAGTAGAAGAAGCAGTAGTAGTAGTAATAGTAGAAGAAGGAGAAACAGAAACCCATGGAAGTGATCGTCGTTTCATTGGTCTTCTCTGACTGTCAGCTAAATAAATACTAATTTAATCATAAATATTGAGGTGTATGTTTCCCGGGAGTAGTGGACAATGTCTACCCGGGCTCTGCGAAGGCTCCGGGGGAAACAGCGCGGCCAGGAGGCCTTGGACCTCGGGAATCTAACTTTGGGTGACAGCCCGGAGGAGCAGGCTGGGAGTGAGGAGGAGCAGCTGGACGTGGCTAATGTGTCTCAGCCACCAGTTGGGAAAGACAACAGCCGAAAGGCAAAGAAAAACAAAGCTCAGAAAAACTACAGCAACATTTTTGAGCTGGTAAGGCGACGGTTCAGGTCTTCATATGGGTGTTACGTCTTTGAACGTAACGCTGGTCGTGTGTTTACAACAAGATTTCAGTTAACCGTTGCTAACACAGGTTAGCCGTGTTAGCAAAGCTCGTATCTCTTCTTATTTATCTCCGTAGTTAACCCACATGAACTGAGTTATCGGTAAAAGTTTGAGACACATTAGTCTATCACTTCAGAATATCACTGGGTGGTAGTCCATGATATCAGCTTTAAGAAATCACTGACTGAAAAATGTGCAGTAAGTCTACAACAGGGTGTTTACTACAGACACACAGGTGAAATAAGATCCAACTAATCTATCAGGCTGCAGTTATGATAGATATCGTCTGTGATCATGTCCAACTGTTGGCATTTGATATATTGACATAATGCCAGGAATGTTGTTGTCGAGGGTTTTACTCACATCCCTGTTGTTATTACCAATATCCCATTTTTACCAGATAGGTGATGTTGACAATGAGGCAGAGAAAATCTCACCTGATGAAGATGCAGAGAAACAAGATGGAAATAAAACAAGTGGCAAGGAAAAGATTGACAACAAAGAGGCTGATAAACCAGATCAAAAGCAGCAGGAGACTTCTACAAAGGTAAAGCTAGAGCAAAGTGACAAGGGTGTCTTTCTGTGATCCTCTAATCTTATGATAGATATTATGTTGATGAAGAAGCACCCCTTTGCACATGATAAGATATAATCTTTATTTTCTTTCACAGTCTTCATCTGGAGATGGTGCTAAAAAGAAGAAGAAAAAGAAGAAATCAAAAGTGGCATCAGTGGATGGACCAGTATGTTTGTTAAGAGGGGATTCAATACAAATCAAAACCCTATTTCACAGTATATGTACTGTGTTTATTGACATCTCTGTCCATTTTCAGAGTTCATTACCAGATGATAACATTGATTTATTGCTGGAGAACTTGGAGCAGCCAAATGGTCTGAGTTTGCAAAATGAAGATTGTGGAGCCGATGACAGACGATCAATGCTACATGTGGAGCACAGGTGAGAAGACCAGCATATCTTGTGTAAACAAAAATGGCTCTTGAGCAGTGCACAAATAACATGCCATGGTCACTGGTCAAGTCAGTAGTCTGTGATTCTGTGATTCTAAATTGCCACCATGTGGTGGCGCTTAACACCATGTGATCACATCTCTAAGCCATCTCTCACAGATAATGCACTTACCATCAGGGCAGACCCACAAGAAGTTAAAACATATTAAAATATATTGCACCTGTCAGAGACCACATGGTGTTGCTAGAATAGGCCATTACCTGTCAAAGCATGTGATGTCACAGTATGTGTTTGTTCAACTGTTGGTTGAATGGATGGATACCAGTTATGTGAGTGAAGATTCTGCTTGTCTATTATTTCACTGGTTGATGTCACTTATAATGTGTGAATTTTGTGTTAGCATGGACAAAACAGTCAACTCAAATGTCCACAGTGTCTGAATCAACCATGTTCTGCTCAGACTATACTTATTCAGTTGGTCCACCTTGGCAGTTAGCCTGTTATTTTCTGTGTTAATTCATTAGGAATCTCAACCCAGAGACGGAGTTGAAGAGATATTTCGGGGCTCGAGCTGTTCTTGGAGATCAAAGGTAAAAAGAAAATGAAACATTTTGTGAAAAATTGTTTGGGGTTAGATGATTTAGGTCCTCTGTATATAGCTTTTTTTTGTTTGTTTTCTTTTGACAGGCCTCGACAGAGAAACAGACAGTTTCACCGTAGCACCTGGATGACCTATCCCAAAGACAGCTGGCCTCGCTTCAGCCGCCCAGGTGCGCTTCTCCTCACAGTGATCTGAATTACAGTTTATTCCTTTTTGTAAATTCATACTTTCAGGATGGAACAGACCGAACAGGGCTAGCATTAAGAACCTTAAAATACTTAATGAATTTTGTTGGTATGCTGAGTCTCTGTTGACACATTATGTAAACTTTCCATTTGTCGTTCATGCTGTGTTTGGACCACAAAGATCAACTTGGGTCATCATGAATGATTCCCTCAGACTGTTTCTTTGTGTTAAAGTTCAGGGCAGAAATATGATTTTCTTCATAAACATGATTCTGTTGACACCATTGACATCACAACTCATACGATCTCCCACATGTTATGTGTTACATCACGGAAAATGTAGGTTGTTTTGTATCTTAAAATGAAGTTCTCTGTGATTAATTCAAATCAAACAACCATGGCACACCATGCAAAGTGATAAGTTACAGTTGTCTTAGGCCAAATGACACATGTTGGTAAGCACAGAATGTAAACAGCAAGCAAATCATCCAAGCATGTTTAGTATGTTGTATTTTTTACACTATGTTATGTTATACAAATCATTATTCACGCATATGGATCCATGCTTAAAAGATATCACATGCTCTCTCAAGATTGATTGAGTCAGCATTTAGATTGAGATGAATATGTCAATTTGAGGAGAAAAGAAGATAGTAATGAAGCCCTCTGTCAGAAAGATATCGAAGGGAACTTGTTAGCGATAATAATAATTTGCCAAAACAGTTAAGGGCAAACTAAAAAGTCAGGCATTCATAAGAAAAATGACCTGGCAGACCAGGGAGCACAAGTCTTGTGGATGACTGTTAAATCGTTTACTTTGTGAAGAACAACCTCTTTATGTCTTCACAGCAAGTCAAGAATGCCCTTCAGATGTAGGCAGATGTGTCTCTTTGTCAACAATAAAGAGCAAAACCACTAAGGATTTATCACAGAATGTTAAGCCCCAGGCTGAAGCTCAAAAAGATATACAAAAATTAAACTAATAGAATTGAGGAGCTATGTTGTCTGGACTGAGGAAACAATAATCACCCTCTATCAAAATAATGGACAGAGGATAGGGTGTGGCAAATACAGCGGTGGGAGCCATTGTGCGGCTCCTGTCCAACAGAATAAAGCCAGAGCTGGTCAAATTGTCTCTGTTGGTTCAGCCATCTTCACATGTAGCTCAACCGTAAAAAAAAAAGTTCACATGCATCATCCATGTCCATGTGCTTGTAGCCACAGAGGCCACATGCGTTGTTTGATTGTGAAATTTTAGGTTTAAGATTGCAAAGATTATCTTTCTTGCATTGATACATAATCCTTGAGAATTGACCATAAACTTTTCAGTCTATGTGTCAAAAAGTCTGTATCTGTCACACCTTTTTAAGTATATTAACCTAGACCTACTTAAAATAAACCTGAGATTTGGGATGTCAGTGTATCATCCATCCTGTACCCTCACCTATTATTACCCTCTCATGTAGTACTTTAGTGTTGGTGTTCTTAATTCTTTCCAACATCTTCACAGGAATCTCAATGGCTTTACTGCAGTCAAAGGATGGAATTCAGTACTTTACTTTTGAGCACGGTCGTGATTACCAACAAGTGCAGTTCAAGTTCCTGGATGCTGTTGAGTCTATGGATCCCAACAACATTGTGGTAAGGCCTAGGGAACACCAGAGATGATGTTGAGTGCTCTGTCACTGAGTGCAACAATGAAGAATTTTGAAAACCAGACAAAAACAAAATGTTTAGGCTCTGTGACCAGATCATCACTGTGTGGCTGTGCCAGTTGGCTTGTATTACCAACTTAGTTGCATTATCCTCCTTATTATCTTCATGCACAGTGACGCATGTATGTATATGATTTAAAAGTTAAACTGAATGTCTTTTTCCAGCCCCATCAGTTTGACTATTGTCTCTTTTTTTCTCCAGGCCTTGCTACAACTTAACCCTTATCACATCGACTCCTTGCTGCAGCTGTCAGATGTCTGCCGCATTCAGGAAGATCAGGAGATGGCCAGGGATCTGATTGGTGAGGGTCATGGATCTTACCCTGGATTGCAAACCAAAGTCAAGAATGGAAATGTGTCTAGGACCCAAACTGATAAACACTGTTTATTAAGTTGGCATCACTATATTTAACCAGAATCTGTTTAAGAGCAAATTTTTCCTGGCTCAAAATCTGTGAAGGTTCTCGGTCATCCAGTTCATAGTTTTATGAGAAAGTTTAATCGAGGTCAACTAGACTCGGCTGTAGATTCCTGAGGGTATTTCACATCTCATCCAAAAGCCTTCTTCAATTATTTTGACTAATTGGGAAACCCAGGTATTTCAGTTTGGTGGGGTTGTTAACAAGGCGAATGATGCAACTGAGCGGTCAGTGCTCCTGGTTGGTGTGAAGACTGTCACCAGAGTCGTTAAGGTCACCTGAGGTCAGGTGTGGACAACGGTTGTTAGAGTCACATGAGGCCAAGTGTGGATGGTTGTTTATTCTTCAGGGAAGGAATGAAAGGACGGCATTGTAGGTGTGGGATAAGTTGTGTCTCCTCCTCTGTTGAGGGATGTTTTTTCTACTTTGATGTAAATGGCCTCCTTCACTCTTTTTTCAAACCACCTGTCTTCCCTGTCCAAACTGCAGAGATTGTTGTTGCTGGAAGAGTGTCTCTTGTCCTTGAGGTGTGAGAAAACTGTCATTTGAGGCTTGCGTTTGGCTTAAAATAAGGCTTAGATGGTTTACAATATCAATATCAAATTTATTGAACTCTGATGTGGAAAGTGTGGCTTTGCTCTTGCAGACAGCTTAAGGCACAGGTTCTGTCTTTGATGCTTTGATGGACACCATGTTTGGCATATAGACATGATATAACACAGGCACTCTGGAGACATGATTATGATTTGAGGTTGAAGTCTGTTTTACATCATAGCTAAGAGGACCAGGCATTCTCTGTACATTCATATTAATATTAATTCATCATTTAAGTTTGGTGTTTTTCCTCTTAACATTTCACTCTTCTTCATTATTTAGTATTTTAATTGTATTACATTTATTTAACTGCATGTCATTCTTACTTATATATGAGGCGTATACCAAGTAGCTGATGAGCCATACTTTAATAGAAACTAAAATCCAGAATATTTTTCTATATGTACATATTGCAGTCCATAATTCTATATCCAAATTGAGCCAGTTTTAGCTTATTTTGGACACTGTTGTTAGTTTGGTCAGTGTCTTGCTTCGGCCAAGTGTTAACTTGATTGTAATATAAGGTGCGTAAATGGTTGGAGTCAAATGCAGAATTTCTGCTAAGTATTCATGGTTGTTTCAGTGCTGCAGTGTAGTTGTAAACTCTAAGTCAATAAAACAGTCATTGTCAAAAAGGCCAAGTTCATGATTCATCCAGAGCACAAAAAGGTTTATTATCACAGGCCCTTTCTGCGAAATGTAGAAGACCAGAGGCACAAAGTAACATGCCTGTCTTCTTTCCTAGTTGCTTTTATAAATTGCTCTCAGTTGCACTTTGCCATGAGCATGATAAGTACCTCAGTGTTTTCCAGATCTAGTTGTTTCAGGTTGCAATGTTGTGTTGGTTAGGTGGTTGTATGTACAAACATCATGTGGTGTACTGTTCGCCATAATTTAACCTATTCAGTGTGTTGTTGCATCGTTTTTTTTTTGTCTCGTAAATATGGATTAAAAAAATGTGATTTTTTTCTTATTTTTCTTTTTTTAAGAAAGGGCCTTGTACAGCTTTGAGTGCGCTTTCCACCCTCTATTCAGCCTGACCTCAGGTACCAGCAGACTTGATTATCTGAGACCAGAAAACAGGTTGGTTGCTCCTTTCTCTGCTTTTTCTTAGGTTTGTTAGGCATCAGTTGGTCATAACTGAAATTGTTTTTTAGGAAAATTAATGATTAAATAATCTCTGTCTGCAGGGCGTTTTATCTTGCTCTTTATAAGCACATGATGTTCCTTGAAAAGAGGGGCTGCCCACGGACGGCTTTGGAGTACTGCAAACTCATCCTGAGGTACAAAGAAAAAAGCCAAAGCTATGAGAAAGATGAGCTACAGAATTAATGGGAAACTGAAATTTTTAGACTATATTGCTGCAAAACCCATTCGCTTCTCAATTAAAGGTTGATAAGTAACATAGCTCTTACCTCAGTTACAACCATTAGTTCCCTGGTCTATTTACTCTGTTTTGTACCCTGTCTCTAAAAGAAGAATGAAGAAGGCAGTTTGGACACTCCTCTTCCTGTTGCATCTTTTTGTTCAATTATTTGACATCACAGTGAAAAAGTGTTACATATTATCACATGGTTCACGAACTAAACAAAAAGAAGTCTTGTTTCCGTAAATAAAGTAAGCACCTAGAGCAATCATCAGACTTCAGATACTCTTCAAAAACTGTTTACACAGCTACTACACTTATAGCCTGCTGGGGTAATCCATTTCAGGGACAGGGGGAGTTCTAAATTTAATTCTTAAAGTTTGATAAGTGTGACTACTGATAGCGATCAGAGATGTACCCCTTACATCATTTGAAGGGTGGGAAGCAACTGAACATGTGTTTTAGGAAATGTTTTCCAAGTTCCCACCATGCTGCTTGGCGATAGTAGACATTCAAATTTTTCCAACATTTCTCATAGTGTGTCGTGTATGTAAAAGTAACACAGTGTAACAGGGTTAATGGTAATACAAGCCAATGGTTATGACCATGAAAAAATAGCATTTACATTTATAAATAAATTCTAGAAATGGTCAGTGAAAGCATTTAATTTGTACATTTCCTAAAACCTCCCACGCTTCGGCTTTATACATAGCCTATTAAGAGGGAATTTTTCCTACACAGTGTTACATCTTTATTATCTACCATAGAATGAGCTTTACAGCCTGTCTGTGTGATGGTAAATGCTTATTTTATTATTTTTATCAAACCCTGGCTTCCTGACTTTATGACAGCCATGTTCTGGTCCTTTTTGTAAGGCAGCAATATGGGAACAAAAGTTGATGGCTACAGCAATGATTAAATCACTGCCTAAAATGACACTGATTGATAAACTAAAAAATCACTTTTTGAAAAAGTGTTCTACGTATACTGTGTGATTTGATTAAGACCGTCAAACCATTTTAGAGAAAATAATCAATAATAGGATTTTAGCCCCCTGTTTTCTGAAACGCAGACTATATTTTATATCATCATACACACTGCTGGGCTTTGAAGAAAACCAGCGAAATTAACTTATATCACTGCCGTTGTCAGTAGCAATTTGTGTACAACGGACTGACAGCTTGGAGAAGAGCCACCACATGGTTACTTCTCTTGGTCAGTGGCCCAGGCTTCAAGATTTATTTTAATGGAAAATAGCAGAACAGTGACATAATTTGATGCTTTGTGGTTTTTGTTGAGTTATTTACTTCCCACAGAAGTGGCAGCATTCAGATTATGATGAATATTGGCTGTGTCTAAGAAGTTATGAGCAGTGTTTCTGGCATGTTGAGAGTTTTATGTTCCACCCTGGTTTGTTGGATGAGACTTGTACTTGAATGCAGACATTTGGTCTTGAGTAATCATTTTTTGCTCATAATCTTGTTTGTTACTCCCTAATTAGTTTGGACCCAGACGCCGACCCACTTTGCATGCTCCTGCTCATTGATTTCCTAATGTTGCGTACCAGAGAGTACCAGTCACTCCTTCAGCTATATCAGGACTGGGAGGTAAAGACGGCTGTCATGGTCATATGTGTGTAATTGCTTGCCATTTTAAACTGAAGTTCAAAGTAAACTTGTCTTGTGTATGGTTTGTTGTTGCATTTCAGGAGCACAGAAATCTGTCCCAGCTGCCAAACTTTGCATTTTCCACGGCACTTTGCCACTTCCACCTCAGTCAGCAGGAAGACATGGATCCTGAAGAAAGTGACAAACGAAGACACAAAGCTGACCAGATGCTGCAAGATGCTCTCATCATGTTTCCTGGAGGTTAGACAAGGAGGCAACCACGAGCATAAATGTGTTAAGAAATGATTCCCCTTCAGTCATTTCTTCACATTGTACATGGCTTGATAAAATGATTTCTATAAAATAGGAGTTTTCAGCCAAATTCCTTGTCACATTAAAGGAGAAGTTCAGTTTTTTGCAACCTGGACCTTATTTCTAGCATAAAATACCTGAATTTACTCAACCATACAATTTTGTAGTAACTTGGCATCCTTCAGACGATATTTAAATCCATTCTTGATCCGCGTATATCCATGTAATGGGAGCGATGGGGCATTGACAAGGCAGCCTCTAATTAAGGCATTATCTGCCACGAAACTCGTTCATTTCACCAATATTTTGTCATGAATCGCCAGTACTGTTCCCCTGTGAGTTCGGAGTTGTTCAGAGTTGCCTTGTTATTGTCATCCAGGGTTTTTTACCGGGGTTTTTACTAACCTAACTACTTCGATGACATCACTGCTGTGCACCACCGCAGTGACATCAACGAAGTAGTTGATGTTAGTAAAAACCCCAGATGACAATAACAAGGCAACTCCGAACCGCTCTGAACTCACACGGGAATAGTACTGGGGATACATAACAAAATATTGGTGAAATGAATGTGTTTCGCAGCAGAAAATGCATCATTTAGAGGCTGCATTGTCGATGCCCCATCACTCCCATTATATGGATATATGTGGATCACGAATGGATCTAAATAGCGTCCAAAGGACTCCAAGTTACACCAAAATTGTATGGGTGAGTAAATGAATGTATTTTATGCTAGAAATAAGGTCCATTGCAAAAAACGGAAATTCTCCTTTAAGCAAGTTGTAAATAACACATTTGTTGTAAATGTGTTTTCTGCAGTTTTGATGCCTCTGCTAGATCTGTGCACTGTGCAGCCAGATGCCACAGTCACCTCACATGCCTTCTTTGGCCCAAAGAGTCAAATAGGGTAATGTATGATCCCTTTGTTTCCTTGAGCGTTTCATAATCCAGCATGAAAATGAATTCATATTGATATACCATGGTTTCATTTATCATTCATTATTCAATATTGTGTAGCCTTCAACTGTAACAAATACATTATCTTATTGCTATCGGTCTTTTCATGGTCGTTATGTTTGCCTCTCTTTGCCTCTCTCTCTTCATCTAATCCCCAGTAAAAAAACAAAAAATAACCCTAACCTCTCTGTGTTTTCAGGCAGCCCCCAGCTCTGGCTGAACTGACGGCTCTGTATGTGGGGAGGACTTTCAACGTGTGGAGGGAGGCTCCAGTGATGCTTTGGTTGGAAGAGTCTGTAAAAGAAGTGCTGCGTAGAGTTGATGCCAAAGACCCTTTAGTGGAGGATTGTCAAAACAAGTGAGATCTTGAATGATGACAACCCTTTTGTTTTTTCAGCAATATACTTTTGCTAATGACAATGAAAAGCATACTAATAATAGTACATGGTGTGAATGTGCTAAAATATGGAGAAAATTAAAGCTTGAGCATGATTAGAATTTGTTACTAAGTGAACTGGGTCTATTGCTTTACTTTAAATGCCTTCATTATTGAGATAATTATTCTCAAAGCTTTCATCACTCTGTTGAAGGAGAAAGCAGAGGTATCAGAGTGCTCCAAGGAACATCCATCGCCACGTCCTCCTCTCTGAGATCAAGGAGGCCACCTCAAGTCTGCCTCTAGTAAGAAATAATCAACACCAACTCTTTCTCTTGTCAGTTTTGTTATATAAGGTATTCTAATTATTCTCATAAGACACAGGAGCATCATGATTTAAAAATTTCATTACATGACACATGACCTCGCTCTCAAAGGTCCCTGTCTGACATTATCTTAATATATTTTATGCGAATGCATGCTGCGATGTCCCCTGACCTATAAATCAGATTTCACGCTGGGGAAATCTCCAGTGGATCAAATTTGAGATGTTGAGGTGATGTCACTTTGAAAATTCAATGATTAAGTCCTTCATAACCGTAACCACATGTTTTGAGAGCATCAGTCTACAAATGGAAAGCTAATAAAGTTGTCGCAGTATGTTAGTTTTTTCAAAGGATTTCTAAAATGTTTACCAAAATTTAATTGGATCCCATAAGTGTCACATTTTTTATTTATTGCAGATACTGAGAATACCGTTAGTCACATACAGGAGATTTTCACAAAGCCTCCACAGGGTGTTAATTTGAGCTCATGCACCGAGGACGTGACTTATCATAATTAATGTGTTTGATATTCTCAGGAGGTGACCACCCAGCCTGTGATGGGCTTTGACCCTCTACCTCCACTGGACTCAGTGACATCATATACCAGACCAGAGAGGTAATTGAAGACACATTCATCCACCACAGAGTCATAGAAGATGAAAATATTGCGGTTTTCAATCAAACAAACTTCATATCTTTACTTTGCTTTTACATTTCAATGAGATGCATGTGTGTGGTGTGTTTGAATACAGGCAGCATGTTGGTGCATCCAATGAGAGTACACTGTCACTGTTTTTCCGGTCGTTGCTGCCAAATTTCAACCTTCAGGTGAGTTGTACTGATCACGGTAGGTAGGTCTGGAAAATAAAGTGAGGTGGGGTAAATAGAGTCCAGGCAGTTTAATTTCTTGAGCATAACCAGGCTGTGGGTGTGTACTACTCAGCCTCACTTTGTTTAGTTGACAGACAGAGTTACTATAGATTTATAGTGAGAGTTATATTGTTTAACATCATACCATCACTGCTTAACAATCACTAATCAGAGAAAATCTAATTGTTAAATAAACAATCTATGATGCCTCTCTGGAACATCAGATGAATCAAACCAAAACAAATGTAAGTGTTGTCTAGCCCTAAGCCATGGATATAAATCTACAGAGTATCACTTTACTGTTAGATTTATAGTGCCACATAGACAGATCCTGTCCGGACTCCACAGTTTTAACCAGAGAAAAGATGGCCCAAGAAGTCCCAGCTACTGACAGAGAAAAGACTCTGTGGTCACTGCATGACAGGTTAGCTAGAGACAAAGATGCACTTCCATTTACAACATCACAAATAATATTATCTTCTGCTGGATGGAGGAAGTGTCACTAATGTGCACAAACTGAAATTCATCCATTCATCCATCCATCCATCAAACTGTACCACTTATCCATGTAGGGTCGCAGAGGGGCTGAAATCACTGATGAATAATATTTAAAACAGCACAGTGCAGTTCATTTGATGCTGTTTACATGCTTCCATCTCTGTAATAGATGTGATGGTCAGTGGTGCAAAATAATCATTTACAGAGAGAAGTCGTTTTCCAGTACATTAAGAAGGTAATTTGTCACTCTCACCAGTGTTGTCTTTGTGCTACAATGGTCGCTAGACTTTGTCTGAACACTCTTGCATAAACCACTGTTAAGTAGAGAGTCATACATCTGATGGGCAACTCTTTTCTGTTTTATTAGTTTGTTGGAAGACACACATGGCAGATTTATTTCATGAATTAAAAAAAACTGTTTCACTTCTTTCATATATTCAAAGATCAAACACACCCAAAAACTGAATTCACATGTAATTCATACTGTAAATCTTAGCAGTGAATTTCAGAAAGTATTTTCCCAAGCTGAGGAGCCAATATTGGTGATGTTGTCTAAAGACAAAGCTAGGACATGAGGAATGAGGAACCCATGGTGTGCACATGGCCACATCATGTGATTAAATAGCTGTAAGCCCTACATTCAGATAAAATTTGTTTGTCTCTAACAAATCGTCCATGTTCACGGAGTCTGTGAATAATCACCAGTGAACTGACCTGTTCCAAATGGAGTCGACCGCTACGATCATAAATTTTCTTTATGGTGCTCCGATTTCCTGTGAGTGCTCTTGAGAGTTGTGTTTTTTATTAAGCTTACTGTCCAAAGTCGCTGAGGAAACACAACACAACATAAAGGTTGGATTTCCTGTTTAATGATTACTGAAATAAGATACAGACAGACCCATTAAGTAGCACGACCCTGCAGGGATGGTGGAAACAGCTGAACTGGTCAAAGATCTATGAAAAAAAAATCTTAACACACATCCTTGACTGATGAAATATTTCCTCCAAAGACCCATGGCTGCCCTAGGGGGTGACAACTGAATATCAAAGAAGGCATATGACCTTGTTACAGTTAATTCTGTCCATGATTTCGAACTGTATCTTTGAGAAACAAAACAGTAACAACATTCATGAGCAAAAACTTGTTTGTCGCCTTCATTTGGCCACCTCGTCCCGAAAAGTGTGGTTAGGTGCTTATATAAATTCAAAGGGCCGAATTTACTTTTTAAGAATTACTGTGGGGCGTTTGGTCTGAGTGTTATGCCTTGTGTTGACTGCTTCTATTTCAACCATTCCTACAATCTCTGGCCTTCATTATCATGGTTGAATTTTGAGATCCAAAATCCACCACTGTGAAGCTGCTCCTTTGGCCTGTCTTGCAGGGAGATTTTTTCAGTATGAAAAAAAAGATACAGATATCAGATAATTGGCTTGTCTTTGTCCACTTCTCTCTCATATGGGCCATTTGGTAGATTTTATGGTACCATATATTTGAGATTTGCATATTTGGAAGAAGTGGATTACTTGAAATCTGTAGGTCCATTGGATTTGCAAAAAAAAACAACATTTATTTCAAGTTGTATAAAAACTTCACTCAGTCAAATTATAGTTCTAATTTAACTTTAAATTATTTCAAAAATGAGCAATTTCCTCCACTTGTTCTGGGGTTAGAGTTACATAAATTACATGGCAACGATTCTTGGCTCGTTCCAGGTCTATACTGTTCTTAGCAACAAATGAGTGTTTGCTCTTTCCACTTATTTACTCATTCACCCATTCATTTGCTTTCTCCTTGTTCCCACAGAATAGATAGTTTGGCCCAGATTGTGAGGCGGATTTACTCAAAGACCATACGGCGACAGGCACTGTAGGACAGTCAGATGTGTGAGAACTATCATTTCATTTAGGTCCAAGTCTTATGGCCTTTTTATAACATCAGCTCTCACAGCTTCTGCACTGAACACAGCAGCACTATGTAGTTGCTTTGTACCTAAATATATCATTTCACAAAGATTTGATTAGGTAAATACCATTATCTGAATTCTCATTAGATATAGAAAACAGAAATTATGTGGAGTGTTTGTTGTGAGGTGAACGCTTTTCGGTATGCAAGACTTCCACAATGTAGACCTCAGTTCATTTCAATCTCCTATCAACAGTCAACTGATCTACTCTCTCCTTTGCCTGACTCATGTTATTTGCCAAAACTTAAATGTATCTTAATTACAGAAGTGGCACATGACTGGAGGGATATCCAAATTAACATTTTAACTGATCTATGTTTTTGTCATGTTTTCTATAATAATCACCATCATCACTGTTAACAAGATGGTGAAAGGAAAAACAAGAATATGCTTATTTTCTGTATCACTGATGATTCACTAATTTTCCTTGGATGAAATTCAGCTGCTACAACAACTTAATTTCCCTATCCCTATCTATCTCTCATTTCATCAGGTAGCAACTATATAAATGAACACAGAAGCTGAAGCTGTTAGTCATAAGAGCAGAGCTGTGTAACTGGGGAGACTTTATCTTGTCAAAGCATTATCATACAAAGCACTGTATTATAATATGCGAATAGATGAATGTTGATATGTCAGTTAACGGGTACATGGGCTGTATAGTCATCAAAATGAGACAGTCTTGTGTGAAGAATCAGATCATGAATTTAATCTGTTGTAAAAGATCAAAAAAAAAAGACTTGCCATAATTTACAAGTGTCCTTTCTGACATGTCTGTAATTGATGTGTGCACTCGATCCATATACATTATCAGGTACACCCACACACAGAACATTGTGTGGATCAGCTATACATGTTTAGTGTAAACGGAAAGCTCCAAGGCATGTTTCCATCAAGACAGTGCCATCTATCCTGATCGTGTTATCCACTTATGGAGAGGAAGAGATACCATATGGATAGCACAAACATGGTTAAAACAATGGGAATTACTGTTAAAGTTGTATGTTTGAAAAGAACATAATGTTATGTAACACAAGCCAAGATCACCCCGGTGCATGTGTTTAATCATCCACCCATCGAATGGAACATTTTAGTCTTAATAACAAACAATTGCAAAGTCTCTTCCAACATCAAATGTTTGCAGCGTTCAATCAGTTTTAATTGTAGTTAGACTTTTTTTTTTTTAAAATACTCTTGACTAGATGTTATCAGTGTTGAAACTGACTGTTATCAGTGTTAGTGTTGCACTTGGTTTCCAACACTGCTATCCAACACGAGACAGATATCTGTCTCGTGTTGGATAGCAGTGTTGGAGACAGATATCTGTCTCGTGTTGGATAGCAGTGTCGGAAACCAAGTGCAACACTAACACTGATAACAGTCAGTTTGAGAAAGCCAAATGCTTCCAGTGAAATGATTAAGTCTATATTTGCTTTTGTCTTTTTTCCTGTAAAGGGTGGGCCGAGGCAGGAGGATGATATGGAAGTGGCGCGAGCTGGTCAGGAGCTGAACCAGGAAGTGAATCGTCTTATGGTGGCAATGAGGGACATGCTGGCAAACATCAGGTTTCAGGAGCCACCGAGAGAAGACAACCAATACAGAGATGAGGATGAATGGGACTAACAGGGGGACTAATAAGTCTTGAGGAAGATGAAGTGGACCCAAGTAGGAAAAGAAACTTTGAAAAATGAATGTCATCAAGAAAAAATCAAATATTTAATGGTGTTTGATAAGAAATGGAGAAGGGCAAATATCTTTCTTTTTAAATTGTCACAAATTCAGAATACAAACATGGAAGAAACAGATCACTCTGTGTCTGGAGCTCGTCAGCTTCTTGGCCTTGAAGGCATTCGTAAAACAAAAAAGGAAAATTACTCAGGGCAAATCAGTCAGTTGTCAGGGGAAACCTTTTGTTAGAATCAAATTGGTAATTTTACCAATCAATAAAGGTAACAATGTTATTTACAGTAATTAAACAGTTGCAATTCCATCATCTCCGGTCATTGCGAGTTGAGCAGCACCAACATATAATAGGTGCCTCTCTTCTTTCACTGGTTTTTGCCTTTCAGAGTTTTTCAGTCTCACTGAAGTTCCTCTTGTTGGGCTGGGTGGATTCTCCGTATCATAACTTCATCATTTTGCCTGGCAGCATTTAATGGGGCTGTTGTTTTGTCACGGAATCTAAAAGGAAGATTTTGTTCTCTGATTTTGTTCACTGAAACCAACAAGCTTGAAACAAATCACTTCTTGAAATCATTCTTGCAGCAGAGACCAAATGTAACATTTTAAATAGGAGCCAATCAACCCTTTTAGTCTGATACATCTGTTAATGTCACACAGTATTCTGTAATTCACACCACTTTTATTTAAATCTTTAACCATCTTTATTTCAGAAAAAGAAACTTTTTAATTTATGATCTGAGACTGAGATACCCCCAGTCTGGAGACGTTGCATTGTTTTCTTCACACAAGCCTTTTTGAAGGGATGATGTAACCACGATCATCTTGTACACATCTTAACTCTGATGTAAAAAAATAAATAAAGTGTATAAATCCAGTTGTTGCTGAAATCAAAGCAAAGGGTAAATAACAAAAATTTAATCCTATTTTTTTACCCATCCCGCATCAGAACATGATGGTGGCAATGGAGATTGTTTAGAAAGTTCATCTACAACACTGTTGCAGAAATTCTCACCAATATGTTGCACTTGTAGTTTGCTTTGCTTTCACTTTATGTCCAGGTGGAGACAAATATGTAAGGTTAAACAGGCAAATGAAAGAAGAATTATTTGATTACTCCTTAAAGACATGCATGAATTGTCCAACGGTAGTTTAGACAGCTTGTTACAAATCGAGTCTTTCCTGACAGGGCAAATAATCACAAACAGTGCTGCCTGTGATTCTGTTGAGTCTGAGAACCTGCTTCTCCTGTGAGCAGCCACTGATGGATCCTGAGTTGACATCTCACTCCATGACCTTCAAGATTAATTCAGAGTATTTGAAGCTTGTCTGATGTTAATTTGAGTATTTATTGACTCCAGACTCCCAGTGCTGTGAATCAGTTCTTTGGTCTTGTCTATAAAAGAAAGACTGTGGTTTAATGGTCACTTTTATGACATTTGCATTTTACATTTCCCGGTGCCCGCAGCCCATGTTTTTGACTCTTGTCTAATAATAAAAATAACGACATGTTTTTTTTATGTGGAAAACACGCAGTCATCAAAATTGAGGGAATCGTGTCAAGAAAATACATCTTCAGAAGCCAAACAATACAAATAAACTTCATCATTACTGCAGGATGTCTCTCGGTCTCCAGCTGTGCTGTCTGTTGCAGTGTTTCACGCTGATTCTCAGTTAGACATGACTCGCCATTGTTTGATTATTTACAGCTTTCTTCACTCAATAAAACAAAAGAGAGAACTGGCTGCAGTTTTTCAGGAGTCTGCTGCTGTCCATCAAGTTATATCCAGTTCAATAGTATGGCAAATAGTTTGTAGATAGATTGATTATTGATATTTTCTTTGCGCTCTTTTGTGTGTCATATTCTCATAATCTCACTTAGTGATGGTGGATTGACTACGCTTGGAAACACAACAACAAACATTTAATAATTCTATAGTGTTATTTTCCTCCATTTTCCATAGGTAACTCATTTTCACTGTAGCATGCTACACAACCCATGACAGTGTGCAGTGCTTTTAATAAGGTTTTCATGGGACAGCTGTGGGTCAGGAGGGTCATCCACTAACAGGAGAGTTGATGGTTCAACTGCTTATTTTCCACATGCCGACGTACCCTTGGGCTTGTACTTGTGCTTTATTTATAATTAGGACAAGGAATGTGCTAACCTACATAAGTGCTATCCGCTTTCATCAGTAATGCTAGAGGAAAAAGAAATGTCGCATGATGTACATATTTTATTTTCTAGTCAAACTCTGTAGGTCAAAACCAGCTTCAGTCCCAGTTTCAATTTTTATTTTTTATTTTTTCCATTAGGAGCTGAAACTAATGAACAACAGTCGACTTACAGGCTTCTCGGTCACACAGGGGACAAATTTTGGACACACCGAACAAGTCACCCTCCACAAAAACCATAGCTGTCTATACACTAACTTTTTTTTTCTTTTTAACTCAGCAAGCCACATGATGTGCGACTGTGCTTGATGGTAAAATGATGTCATTGTTCTCAGTTCACCTGGAGCTATGGTTAAGGCTCTGAGAACTTCTCATGTGACGCATTGGCAGGATAGAAAGGCTTTGCTCAGATCGAGCTCTTGTGTGGTTGTCTGTTTGAGTTTGTGGGAGATCAGTGGATGTCTGTTGCAAGTGTTTCCACTGGTGTTTTCAGGGCACTTAAGTGATTATCTCACTATATCATTTGGATTATGATATTAATTAATTTATGTGACTTTCCAACCACGTTTGGACAAGTTTTGACCTAGAATTTTGGATATTTTTATGCTGGAAAATGACCAAAAACATAGTCATCGTGCTGTTGTAATTCAGCTGTGATATCAGGACTGCAGGGTATCTGTTTACACTATCCAGCTATCCATAGCTACACCGCTCATGCAGTATCGTGGGGGACTTTAGCAACCTATACAGGGACAAGGGTGCACCTTGGACCGGTCACGAATCCATCACAGAGCTAACATATAATGACAACACTCACACAGTCACACCTATAGGCAATTCACCAAGCAACGTATTGTGCATGTCTCTGTACTGGCGGAGGAAGACGGAGAACCAGAGAACCCACACAGTCACAAGGCACTTGCATTTACAGTTTTCTCTCGGGCAGTCACCTCACATAATGTCACAAGTTTTGACATATTCAGTGTATGCTTTTTTTAGCTGACAGTTTAGTCCTTTAAGTCACAAACACAAGTATCTTGTTGTTGTTAATGATTATTTACCGTAGCATTTGACTCAAGTAACATCTCATATACAGTTACTAAAGGGCAAACTGCTGTAAACAACTGAAGGCCTCCTGCCTCAAGAAAACCCATGTAGTCAAACTCAGATGTCATCTTGCACTGAAGGACGGCGTGGTGAACACTTCAGGGACACTGAAGGAATTTTATTAGTTTCTTCTGTTCATGTTTTCCATGTGAGGGACTGGGGACACATTAGCAGTTCTGTGCAAAAATGCATTCCAAAATCCAGAAACGATAATATGAGGCGTCAGCAGTCTGAGTAACTAAAGTGGACCTCTTCCAAAATTAGTCTTTTTTTAGTACAAAATTGTCTTGCTGTCCCTCTGCTGTGGCTCAGTACGCAAACACTGTCAATTGAAACACCAAGATGGAATCTTGTTCTAATTTTAGAAGATACTTGATTTGTCTGATTCACAGGCTTCACTCGTTTTGAAACAGGACCAGGTCTGTGTGTTTTGACCTCCATCATGTACACTGTAATTACATTACCTGCAGATTTGTGTGTAGGGGTAACAGATTCAGCAACTTCAACCTACTCTTTGATACACTTTTACTTCTGGTATGGTTTCAACAGCAGGTTAATGCAGCTTCAACATTTCAAAAATAAAGTGCTTTTTAAAGGCCATGCACAGGTGAGTGACAGGTGAAGTGGTGCCATTGTTAGGCACGCATTGAACCACTGAATCATTAGGTGATAGGAACAATGTTGCAGTCTCGGTTCCAATGAACATGTCAGAATGGCAAAAGGTTAAAAACTAGACAATACAACGACTCATATTTCCTCGGCCGTCAGGCATAAGGCCGCTGAGACAGGAGCACAGCCCAGCTGACGTTTCCATGAGAGGAGGAGGAGGAGGAGTCGCCCCCAGTCTTTCAAGATCCAGCATCACTATGAGGAATGTTCACGCAAGTCACAGCCTCCAGCTCCCGGGGAAGCAAAGAGCTTCACTGACTGTCACCATGGTCAGAACAGTCTAAACTGGTATAGGGAGTTCTGCAGATGGGCGGGTCGGGCGGACTGTGAGAGTAGAAACCCATCAACTGTGAGCGCTATATGAGTGGAGACAGACGTTTATGGATCTCTGCGTTGGACAAGTTGCGTCCATCGAGAAGAAGACTCGGGGCGCGGAGACACACTTTTAACACGGACAAACACTGCAGCCACCCGGAGTGCTCCAGTGCGTTTCTGTGACAAGTCCCACAGCAGCCGCGCAATTTTAAGTTTTCCAATGGCTCAGGTGAATAGTGATGACATTTCATTAAACGCCTTGTGGATATTCAACAGTCAACATATTCATAAGTTCAACAACTGAACAGTTACTCGGACGAATCGCTTGATTTTCCAGCTGACAGAGGGACAACGTGTGACTGCAACAGCTGATACGGAAGCATCAACCGAACCACAGAGAATACTGATGAAAGTTCCTCACCCCGTTTGACCCTGTGCTGCAGTGAGACCCACCAGAGCAGCCTGTGAACACACAGTAGTTGTCATACGCAAGTCAGGCATGGAAACGACCAACAGGTCCCTGCACAACCCCTCTCTCCTCCACGTGGAACTCAGCCCGGTGAGTGACTTTCTGGAGGAAAATGACACGAACTCCACCGGCGGTGAGAGACACACTATGGGCTGCGTGCAGATTCGCATCCCCCAGGAGCTCTTCCTGGCGCTGGGGCTCATCAGCCTGGTGGAGAACATCCTGGTCATCCTGGCCATCATCAAGAACCGCAACCTGCACTCACCCATGTACTACTTCATCTGCTGCCTGGCCGTGTCCGACATGCTCGTCAGCGTCAGCAACGTGATGGAGACTATGTTCATGCTTTTCCACGACCACGGCCTGCTGGACCTGCACCCAGGTATGTTGCGCCACCTGGACAACGTCATCGACGTGATGATCTGCAGCTCAGTGGTGTCCTCGCTCTCCTTTCTGTGCACCATCGCCGCGGATCGCTACATCACCATCTTTTACGCGCTGCGCTACCACAGCATCATGACCACGCAGCGCGCCATCACCATCATCGTGGTGGTGTGGCTGGCCAGCATCACCTCCAGTATCCTCTTCATCGTTTACCACACCGACAACGCCGTCATCGTGTGCCTCGTGACCTTCTTCTGCACCACGCTGGTGTTTAACGCCGTGTTGTATCTGCACATGTTCCTCCTGGCGCACGTGCATTCACGGCGCATCACGGCTTTCCACAAAAGCAGGCGCCAGTCCACGAGCATGAAAGGAGCGATTACCCTCACCATCCTGCTTGGGGTCTTCATTTTATGCTGGGGTCCTTTCTTCCTCCACCTCATCCTCATCCTCACCTGCCCCACCAGTCCCTTCTGCAACTGTTTCTTCCGAAACTTCAACCTTTTCCTTATCCTCATCATCTGTAACTCGCTCATCGACCCGCTCATCTACGCATACCGGAGCCAGGAGCTGCGTAAAACTCTGCAGGAGTTGGTCATGTGCTCTTGGTGTTTCGGCGTGTGACAGCAAGTACATTCAAGAAGAAAACGGGAGCAATCGGGTCATGAACAATGTCAACCGTCTCCTCTTCCTCAGGGACACTGCCAGGGATTACGGGCGACATGAAAAGATACCACAGTGGGCCCCACCACCACAGGCTATGCCAACTCTGAAAATATCACAGTGTGCAGACATGAATAAAACATTTTTGCATGCAATTCAGTTTACAATACACAACTGAAAACCATGTTAAAAGTCATCTTTTATAGTTCAAATGTCATTTTAATGGTCACTGAACTGAATGGAAAATTCCCCTGAAAAATAATTAATTACTTAAAGCAAATACAACGTAAATATTCCCTCTTCAATTAAAGTAAACGGACATCATAATTAATATAATGATGTCAAATAGGAGCAAAAGAATAACGTCTGTATAAGATTTTGATTTATATGTACAGAGCATCTTGGAAAGAAGCTCTTGTTAAAGTGGAAATAGAAAACATAATACAAAGGCTGATGCTGGTGCTAGAGGAAGTGTCAAGTGGTCACAAAATCCAGTACTGACCATTAGCTGTTTTTTTTCCACAACTACTGTGCAGACAGTTAATCACAGGTTTTTGAATTCCTATCATTAATGAATGTCATAATTTCTCTTTCTTTCATAATAATAATAATAAATCAATTACCACGGTCAATTAACACATTACGTGTATTAAGAGAAGAAAATGAAACTGTTGGTTTTATTAGTGCATAAGGTATTCTATTCTATTATATTAATGGTAATATGTTGTTAAATTAATATTGAAAAAGCCCTGATGTTGTAATGTTTTTTTCAGAGCCTTTGTAAGTCCTAGTTTAGCCCTTGGTCTATCTGAATGTACACTGTGTCCATAGCTGAAGAAGCCGTGACTAGTGCATGTTGTTGCCGTTGGTTGATGCCCATGCCAGACAGTCTGCATAACAGACAAACTGTATCTCTGATTAAAACTCTTGCTGGCAGTAGGTCATCATGGATTTGCTGATTATACACGCATGGCTTCAATTTTATTTATTGCATTACACCAGTCTTGGCTCAGGTTCATGTATTGTGAAACATCTGGACAGATCAGAGAAAGATCCTTAGTTTTGAAACTCTCTTAGTTTAGAGAGTCAGTAGGTCACTGTACTAAATTACAGTAACTGGGAAGCATCTTATTTTTATTTTTTTTTAAGTCTATTTATGTGTTTTTTCTCCATGTTTTCTTGTACTTCTTTTTGTTGGCTGAAATATTGTGATTTATCATAACTTTAGTTTTAAAAGCGATTGAGAAATCAAGAAAAGAAAGAAACAAACAACAACAAAAAAAAACACTGGAAATATGTGGTGATATGTCTCTCAGTTGCATTTCTTGCTTCGTTGAAAATTGAATGTCACTGTGCTCATTACTGGTTTATTTCTGTCCGAAAATAACCTGAGCAAAAGTATTTGCATTAGTCCAAAAGTTGGATTTATTTCTAAGAGAGCTTGCGTTTAAGTCAACTAAAGTGCTTTAATACATGCTTTAACATGCCAGGTCTTCAATGCAAATCCTGTTACTTTTTTCTCTATCTTGTGTCCACTTCCCTCTGTTTTCAAAGAACTGTTGTATTTTCATGTCGTATTATTTCGAGAAACAGAAGTGTTAAGTGTAATGAGAATAATGTTGAAATAACTGCTGCTAAAACACAATTTGTTTTATTCAAGAATAAGTAGACAAAGATCATTGTTCAAACGTGGAGAAGTGAATGCACGGCATCAGTGAAATATGAAAGGAGAGCTTTGTAGTTAGCCTTAAATGGTGTGATGCAACACTCATAATCAAGGCTCATTTGGTGGTGTTTGGTGGGAATTAGCTTATTCCCCTAAAAATAAATGTCCGGATGATTGAAGAAAAAAAAGATGCAAAATCACATGAATGGCCTTGTATGATGGTAGGCCTGGGGCCCAGGGTGTGTGAGGCTTTATGAAAGGCATGCCAAAGTTATATTTCTGGAAATTTGTGTGGTTCTTTCTCAGAAATGTGCAGAGGGACAGTTTCTTAAAGAGCTGTGGTTACATGGACCTGTAGGTTGAACAAGTGAGACGATGGATCTGATGCCTGTGGAGAAGTTTTTGTTAAATACACCTTATTAAAAAAAACAAAAAAAACACCACTATTAAACCTATTTATGTTTTGTTTTGTTTTGTTCTGTATTTGTTTGTTGCTGGTGCAGACACAAAATTCCAGCAAGTACACAGAACCAAACAACAGCACTGATACAACCTAGAGTTGATATTTCACTATGCAGGATGAAATTGTCCTGAAATATGTTATAAATTCAAATCAAGTTTCAACTTTATCCCTATGGATTTATTGTAAATAGGACCCACATTTGAGACTGGTTGTGCTGAAGAAAAACTGTAATGCTGACATAAATCTCGATTTGAGCCATGGCGGGGGCTTGGGGGTGGGAGTGGGGGATTCCAACCCCCACAGTGAAGGATGGAAATGCTTTGGGTTGTTTTTGATGCACAGCTGTTTCCAAATGAAAGGAAAAAGACAAACAGATCTCATGATCACTGTCTGCAAAGACTGAAATAAGTATCTAATTTACTGGTTGGAAACCATGCAGTGTGTAATATGTATGTTAATACGGACAATAATGTAGATTGTTGTTCACTGTACACAGTCACCACTGTTATGAACGAAGTCCTAGATTTTTTCCAGTGCCATTTCCCATTGATTTTGAACTGTAACCTACATTACATTTACCTTTTCTTTTCTTTTTTCTTTTTCTTCATCATTTGATTTTATTGTATTTTTTGCTGTTGTTGCAGAGGACTGCATGAATACAGGTTGTCTAGTGTCTGCTGCATACCAATAATTTCTTTCAAAGATATAACAGGACTTTGTTGCTCAGTGCTTCACTATATCCCCTAATGTAAACCTTACTGAGCACACGGGATGTGGGTATAACAAAGACAAAAAACGGAACTGCAGCATGCATCCCATATTCACTTCAAACTGAGAGATTGTGTTATACAGTTAGTGTATGAAATTCACACTATATGTAATCCTTGAAGTCATTTACATGTTACCTATTTGTCTCAAATACATGTGCAAATACAAGAAAAGCTTGTTATAAGTCAATAACAACATATGGATCACTCCTTCAATACAATGTATCTTCTGATTTTACTGTATAGCATTCTTAGTTAAGAGGTTTTTTCAGTCATTTGAGGACCAAATACCCAAACCACAAGTTTTCATTCATGTGCAAGCAAACAAGATAAAAATCTGCATTGTCAACTGAAAATGTCTGTGCAGTTCTTTGGATATGTTTAAAGGTATCTGCATTTGTGTACCACATTATCTGCAGATAAACAGCAGACACAAGCTTGACTGCATGTCTTTGAACTTACATGCGACATGAACTCCTTTTCTGCATCATAGAAAAAATGTATGCAATACAACATTTGCTTTCAGCAGACAGAAGGTCCATTGATACATTACACAAACAACAGACACATTTTTGAAATGCTCCATTTGTAAACTCATGATCAAGTTCCGTTGCTGTGCTGCAAATAATCACATACACTGACATTTTATACAGTTTTTCTGTGCTCCAACTTCAAACAATGTATATATATCTGTCTATCTGTCTATCTATCTATCTATCTATCTATCTATCTATGTGGGGAATTCCTGCTAGGACAAATATAAATCCTCCTCCTCCAGGGAGAAATTAACAATCTTAGTTGTTTCCAA
>OMNW01009348.1:34424-79817 GCA_900303245.1 Selene dorsalis
CCGAAAAATAAAATAAAATAAAGTAAAATAAAATGAAATAAAATAAAAAAAAATAAAAAAAACCTCTAGATTTAATTTAATCGACCCTCATGATCAACTTTGGGAATAATTAAATGAAATGCTATCTTACAGTTTTAGCATTGAAAGAGTGAAATTCCAAAAAGTAAATCAAGCTGTCTGCTTGTGCATATGTGCTTTAATTTTTCAATACAACCTTGTATTCTTACAAACTCCACATAATCAATTATTGGTTTTAATTATACATTAATCTTATGACTAATTTCTATGACTTGTATTTGAAACTGATAAGCAAAAGTTGTTTTAGCGGATGGGAATGAAAAATGACACTGAATCCTTTCAGGTGATAATTGGTGTCTAAAATTAATTGGTGATTAGGGAGACAGCTCTTGTCCTTAATAACACCATATATCAACATAATAAATATTTGGATATTATGTATTACTTCAATAAATATAAAATTTTAAAAGGAAGCAGACATAGACATGTCATGGGAATGCCACTTGATAGTAATTAGCATTGATTAGCCCAAAGCATGACCAAAGTGTGTATAATCCGCAGCGTGCATCGTGGTTACAGTTAGGGCTATGAGTTCTTTCTTCATTTAGCTTCACAAAGCAGCTCTGTTCACAGCAAAGACAAACCTCGACAGCTACCATCCAAACAACAAACACACACAAAGTAAAACGATTCAGGGGTTTCCATATGGCCTGAAACCAAGGAACTGTCCCTCAAGGAAGGACAAGAATAGAATAAAAATGAAGATTTACTTTGATACAAGTACCCAAAAATTCTTGAGGCATAAATGTGGCCTGCCAACCAATTAAAGATACTGAATACTGAAATGAAAGGATAAAATAAAATAAGCCAAGAGTGGGAGTGGCTGATTTTGTTATCTTGTGACCATGAAAACAAATTACATTTTTTTATTTGGACTTTTTTTTTTAATCTTACAATTTAATGACTGTTATGCAGTCTCAAGGTAACATCTGGTGCCCATAATAGCAGCTTAGATTGTGTATAGGCATTTTTGACTGAACTGCAGAGTCTTGGTTGCTTTTGTGTTCATGTGCATGTTCATAAAAACACATTTCACTGGTGGGTAGAAGAGGGCAGCATGAACACTCAAAGACTGCAATTCATTAGTTAAAAGACAAAGAAATTAAGATGACACCATCAACACATGCAACCAGCTACAGAAACATGCTGTAAATATCGCAGATGACAATGGGGGCGTTATAGAGAAAATGATCAACCTGGCTAGGATGTGGTGCACATACGTTATTTAAAGCAGAACTTTTAGATTTTTGTTCTTTTTCCAAACACCATTGTAGCCAACTTCAAAAGTAACAAAGAACTGAGTAACAAGCGTATACCAGCCATGACGTCTGCCTATTTGCCTGTGGTGTGTGTATTTGGAGCGCATGAGCGCAAACTAGTGAAGATGTTGTGTTGGTTTATGTATGTTTCGTCTATTTGGTTGGGTTATGTTAAGTTGCAGTGTGTTCTGCTCCACCGGCCACCGTATAAAAGTGATACAAAATGATATTTGTTGTGATGTGTCTGAAGTGGGTCACATGCTTCTGTCAAACAGCATTCACATCAATGAACAGAAGATCCCTTTATTCATGAGAATGCAGTGCCCTTTACACAGCGTCTCTCCTGAGAAAAGACATTTTTGTTCATTAAACATGGAGAAATTGATGCTATGGTTTGTTTTAGGCTCACTGTGCAACTGCACATGCAATACTTTTTGTTACCTGTTATCCCCTTGATGCCTGAATTATCAAATCATTGACAGAAAATTCAAATTTTTTGAAACTGAAGTCTTCAAAAGACCTTCTGATATACAATGTGAAAAAAAAAGAAAATAGCAATTTGCATATTTTTTTTCATTCGTATCATACTTGATATATCCAGCATTTTTAAAATGTATTGCTCACAATTTGTGTTTTGAAATTTTATGTTTTATACATAAGATTGTTTTTAATCAACCACAGCTTTAAACTTATTCACCACTGAAAAGCCGCTGAGACTTAGAGGAGAGGAGAAGTAAAGAAGGAGTTTCTGGTCAATTTTCCATTTAAATTTTCTGCAGTATGTTTGCACTGATGATACAGCATGGCTGGCAGTTTGACAAAGTGGTATAATTTTATGAAATCTCAATAAAACAGACTGTATTTGCTATATTGAGATGCTGTGTAGATACGTGACATCTGGCTACATGATGCAACTGAGTAATCAGATGTCTCTGTTGTTTCCTTACACTTTGTAAAACCTTGAAATTGCAAATAACCTATTTTTGAGCACCATGAAAAGTGTACCGTGAAATCTGCATCTTATGTCACTGGTCAAATGACAATTTCAGTCAGTGTTTATGATTAGAAGTCTTTGAAACTAGCAGCAATTACATCAAAACAACCAAAAGTCATAGCTTGTCAATACTTACTCCAGTAGTGCTCCATGGACTACAGCCAATACTTGGATAGTGACACCTTTTCCTCAGGTATTCCTCTTACAAGCCACCGGACGTCTATTTTCACAGTAAAAGTATGACTTGTTACTTCCGTTTTTAAAAAAATAGCTTGAAGTAACTTAACTTGACTTTACCACCGTAAGAAAAGAGTCAGGGGTTGTTGCTTTTTTATTAAACCTAAATCTATAAAACCTATTCCTCAAAACATCTTTAATTTCTCTATCAATTGTGTACTGATAGTACCCAGTTGCCGTGAAAGATTTTTATTTTGAAAATACCAACCGGATATAGACGTTTTGACGAAGTGTAATGACTTGACACTTTTGCCTTGAGATGTTGCTGATGATAGAGACAAAACAACACTGGGGAACCGCTTCTAATTAACAACACGCCTCGGTCATAACATATATTTTTACAAGGGTCGGTTCCCTCGTGATAAATAAGATCAACAACGGGGTAAGATTCAAACAACACCGATCGATTAAAATGGCGAAAATTAGCTTCAAAACAACACACGAATAGTATGTTTTCAAGGCTAGTTAGCTGGCTAGCATTAGCTGGTTGTTGGCATCTGTGTATCGATGTGAATGTTTTGTTTTATATCGCTAGCTCAGCTGTGGATGATTTTATCTAATGCTGGACATTTTAAGCAGTGATACTAAAAACACAGGGTTACCGGAGGGGGCTGCCGAAGGTGACCCAGGCTGCTTATAGCTGCTGTGGTGAGGCTTCAGTTTTTAACGTTTACGAGGCTTAGCAGTGTTTCCCCCTCGACTGACGATGATATGTGACAAAAAAAGTTCATATGCTCAATTAAATCATCTGTATTTGGATTATTGTTTACGTTTAGCTCACTGTTGTGCACCTTGCTCGGTGACAGTGGTGTTGTCCATCTAATTAGAGCACAGTGATTTTGGTAGGACAAGTGTAGTTTAGGATTTCATGTCATTATACCAACACTACAGTGATGTAAGTCATTTGTTGTTGTGTAGCACCACTTGTTTATGTTTTCATTGTATATCCAGGAAGTATTTAGACCCTGTCACTCTCACAGTGCATTGTTTTGCACCCTCATGCTGAAATCGTTTAAGTTAAGACCTTCCCCTCCTACACTCAGTACATGTGTACAAAACAAAAAGGGTATCTTTAAGATCTTTGCATTTTCTTGTAAAGGGGAAACTGAAATATTACATTGACATAAATATTTACACCTTTTGCAATGACACTTCAAATTTAGCTCAGATGGCTGTCATATCTCCTGATTGTTTTTGTTTTGAAAATTACGTAAGGTTTGTCCACATAAGGCATCACACCTGAAACCAGGTCATCAGGTTGAACACCTTGGTAAAGGTGAAAAAGGACCGGACGCTTACTCTGCCTGAGGTCTAGTGATGCTGTGTGGAGATATCAGATGGACATGTACCTTGGCAACTGTCCACCATGGTGTCCATCTGGGCTTAAAGGCCCAATGGCCACATGGAGGGCTTTCCTCAATGATGCTGTGAGTGCTGTTTGGAGTTTGCAAAAGAGCACCAAAAGCACTTTCAGACTGTGAGACTTTGACTGGGGCTTCCTGCCAAGTGTGCCTGATAGTTGTTGTTTTTTTCCCCCCTTTTTTGACTCACTTTGTATCTGCAACTCAAAGGCAGACCTAAATGAATATTGTCACCATGAGAAAGTGGGGAAAAAAAACTTTCTTGGGGCACCCCCTAGCATTTTATGCCCTATGTGACCTGTGACCTGTGCCACAGTCTGCTGTAACAAGAAGAAACTATATTATCTGGTCTGACGAAACAAAGATTGAACTGTATGTTCTCAGCTCTAAGTGTCATGACTGGGAGAATCCAGGTATAGCTCAAATAGTGAAGAAGAACAGAAAATCTCCAAATCCAGGTGTACAAACAAAGCTTGTTGTGTTATATCATAGAAAACTCAAGGTTGTAATAGTTGCCAAAGGTACTTCAATTTGTTGCTGAGTAAAGTCTAAATACTTATGTCAGTGATATAATGATATAGATAGGCTGATCAGGGTGAAATGAAATTGTGTAATTTCAGCATGAGATAAGTTTTCAGACCTGATCAATAACTGAACTCAGGTTTGTTTGCTCCTGTTGGTCTGAATGTCTTTTGAAAGCACTGAGAACCATGAAAGGACTTGTGGGCCGCTGGCCACTGACTTGTCCACATAATGATGATAAGTGCTTGTTGATTAGTTTTTAATCCTCTGGATATGGCAACGTGTTATTTAACTATCTTAGTAACTGTAGCAAGAAAAACCTAGATGGTTTTTAGATTCCACTCCACCAAGTTTCCAAGTTGAAGCTGATTGACTAGTCAAAAGGGGTGACACACAGACGGGGAAAACAGGATGTGTTGTTGCACATTGGTTGCATTTTAGGAAGTGAAAGATCCAGCGTCTGTCAAGCTCGACTAGTGCTGGAGAGAGGGAGTGAAAGGCAGGATATCATAACCTCTGCCACAAAAAATCTGCCTCGTGCAACTTCCTCAGCTTTCAAGTTCAAAAATGAATTGCTGCATCTCTAATTTTGGACATGCTGATTTTAATCAGGCAAAATGTTTGGTGCCCTTGCTATGTTTTCAGGTGCTGAGGCAGTGCAGTGAGCACGAGAGAGCAACTGTTAAACAAAGCACGGCTTTCATCGCTACTTTTTTTTTGTACATTTTCTTTATGTCACATTTGCTTGTTTAGTCTTTTGAGCTGTGCAGCTCCCTGGTGACTTACGGTGCACTTTAATTGGGAACTGATTAGGAATACAGTGCATAATAAATAATAACCAAGGATTTGCCTGCATCATTCTTCCTACTTCAAATTATAAATACAAGGTAAAGAGAATTAAACAAGCTTTTCATTATGAATGTCATGTTTCTTTTTTTCCTTAGATGTAGCCGATGAAATGGAGTATGATGAGAGACTTGCACTTTTCCGCCAAACCCGCCTCAATCCCTTTGATCGGGGAGAGGAAGAAGATGGTCCCCAAGGAGGCAAGACACCCCCACATCATGGTAAAATTTTAAAAAATTCATCCCAGGCAAATCATTTCACAGTCATGTCAAGCTTTAAGTTTTAAGGTCAGGTTGTCTGGGTTTAAGTCTGTTTTATGTAAACTTTGATTTATAAGTAAAGATGTGTGTTAATGTAAAGTCAGTTGGTGACTGCAGTTCTCCAACATCAGCGTTACACTGACTCATGTAGAACTCTAGTGACTGTCAACAACTCTTGCGGTGTTTTCCCTCTACTCTGTGTGTTTATGTGTTTATCTCTGGACATTGTGAAGAAGCTGGTTTGAGAGATCAGAACATTGTGTGTCAATGCTGAAACTGGACTGGACTGAAACGCTACAATTAACTTTTGGGAACTATCCAAACACATGAAGTAGGAATCAAGCATAGCACAACTCTGTTTGACCTCATTTCAGTTTCTAGTGTATGAGAGAAAGTCCCAGTTATTAAGGTTTGACGCGTAATTGCACAGCTGATATAATTGTGAGGACAAGAAATGAATGCTTTTGGCAGATATCCATCCATTATTTCATTTCAATATCCTTTAACAGTCTGAGAAGATGGCAGGTTTTTGACAAGAGGCCACTTAACTTGGAATTTTATTAACCATGTTTGTGTAAAGATAGCACATGTTCCCTGTCTGTGGGGCTGTCCTGAGCATCATGAACTACTCAGCTGTCCTTGAGGTGTTCGCTGTGGGAACACTGGGATGAAGATAAATATTGTGTTGACCTGTGGGTGGAAAGGAGCTCTAGTAAGGTCTGAGCTACAGCTGCCTGATAGATTGTCTCCTCATTTCCCAGGTGGGTCTTGCAGCAGGACGTGTTTCTGAGATAATCTGCTTTCCTAAATGTCGCCTCCTCACCAATTTAAAGGTTCTCCCCTTATGGTGCCAAAATACAGTGAGTTTATGAGGCGTTATTATATCACTGAGGTGGTTCATTCATTTTATGGGGTAGTAAGTGTTTACACAGGTCTAGAACAGATACTGACACCGAGCTGTTGTGGGTAAACTTGCTGGAAAGGAAGTTGGAAATCAGGTGGCTGAACCAGAGGGAAATGAAAAGCATAAGTGTAAGCAGCACTACACTCACATTTCCTGTATTGTAGGATTCAGGAATTGTAGAGCTTTTTGTTTCATTACAGACATTTTGACAGTGGCAGGCAGACTGACACAAAGTGAGCTGAGCTGATTTCGCTGCGTACTGCGTTTCGGCCTCTATCTGGCACTGAGGAGCTGAATTCGTGCATCATGTTTTCGTGTGAGGTATATGCAGGTAATGACAGTATTTGTCAGATTTTTCAGTCAAAATAATGAAGAGTTGGTTTGATAAAATATGTGATTGTCATTGTAGATATAATCATGAATCAAAAAACGTATTCTCTCTTTAGATTTCCAATCATTTCCTCATTCCTCACTTCAATTTCAGTAGACTTTACAATATAGTGGAGCAGCTGATATGTTAACTGTACTTACTAGATTAAGATCTGCTGGGTAGATAAAACCACTTGTTTTCAACTAACTAATGTTAACATGTATCTGAGGTAAGTGCGCTGCAGTATCTGAGGGCTTCTCTGTGTACAACTCTGTGTTTACTCATAGCTTACACGTGAGGCTTTCGGGGAACATTGGTAAATTGTAGCAACTATCCATAGTCTGCATATGAGGTATTTAGCGGACATCTGTGCCTCAAAGTTCATTCAGTGGGGTGGGCGGCGGTTTGAATCACAGTGTGGGCGTCTCCCTTGTCACCTGCCTTGGTTACACATTACCAGAACTCACAAGTCAATTACCTTGGGTTTCTTCACTTGTCCATTGTTCTCTACTTCTTCGGGAGCTTTCGAGCGCTGGGTCTTCAGTGTAGGAATTGTCTTGAGTGAACGTAGTCATGTGTGTGAAATTAACATGCATGACTGAGTGCACTTACAGAATCATGGTTTGAGTGCCTAGAAGAACAGTGCTTTACGCCACGTTGTCTTTTTTTTTTTTTTTTTTTCTCCTAGAAGCAAGGCCCGAGCTTTTCTCTGGGAGCAGAACCCAGAGTTCAGATCGCACAATGGACCTGGGTCTAGCTGAGGACCACTTCTCAAGGCCTGTGGTAAGTGAATTAAAATGTTAGGGAGTGCACATACAAAACTTTTCTATTTACTGTAAGTTTAGACGTGCTTTGCTGTTTTTAATTCGTTCCAGGGTTCTTTTGTGGCATCTGACATTGAACAACTGAAACTGGCCATCGAGGAGTGTAAGAAGTTGATCTTGGAGCTGCCAGAACACTCAGAGAGACAGAAGGACACTGTGGTGAAGCTTATTCACCTTCGTCTCAAACTGCAGGAGCTTAAGGTTTGAACTGGAAAACTGAATAACATGATGTTGTAGTTGTTTGGTGCTGGCTCAGTTGGACAGAAGTTCTTAATTCTCAATTGGCTAATTTCACTCGCATGTTCTCATGAGTTTGTGGAATGGGCAGCTGTGCGTGAGTGGGCTATGTTTATGTAAAACATACTTTATTACTGTGTTTCTAAATCTATGCTGCTGCATTCAAGTGTTTTTTGTGGTTTAGGATTTTATAATATGTGTAACAGTTTCCAGTTTTGTGGCTTAAAATTGGAGAGTTAATAGGGAAAATCCTGCTGGGTTTATTACCATGAAGGGGCTGCTGTGTGCTAACAACACATTTCATATCTTTACTTATATCACTTCTGGCTTCTTAGCCATTGCCGTGTACACGATAATTGAGAGCAAACATTTCCAACATTCTTGGGAATGATAAGTTGATAAACAAGGGCATGGAGGTCCTGTTTTATAGTTTCTGGAGGTCTTATTTGAATCACAGACTAAGTAGGTTACTTATTTGAATACAGCTTTTCATTTTCACTTTTTTGGTATTTTTTTCCATCTTTACAAACCCTCTGTCACTGATGAAACTATCTAGGCAGCATGCTGGTAATGTGTCAGACTGATTATTGCAACCAGAAACGTTACACCCTAATGGTGACGGTGATGCAGGGAAGGACTGTTTTCATTAATTGGACCTCACCACATTTAAAATGTTACGAACGCTGCTCCAGTGAAAAGAAATTCAATCGTTTTGTGTATCCTTGATGGCCACAGTGTTTTGCTGTGTCATGTGAAGCAGCAGTGTCTTATGTCCAAAACTGTTAGCGATATGGAAATTTCCCAGAGTTCTCTGTGTTGTACAATTACACAGCTGTATGTTAAATTCTCATGTGATTTAAGCTGAACATATTCCTTTTGTCAAGGGAATAAAGATTTGTCTTTGCTACTTTAGAAAGTGGGACAGATAGAATATGGAAATACACGAGTTGCAGCAAACACTGCATGTTGCTGTCTTGCTGTATATGTAATAGATCATTTTGCAGGCAAAATACTCACAGGAACACATCTGTGGTATGATATGAAATCTTAGTCTAGGAAGAGATATCAGTATTTTAAATGTACATAAATTGTCATGCATGTCTAACAACCATGCATGCATGTCTACAACTACTCCATACTATACTTAGTGAATTTTGGTTTTGCGTTTTGTTCCTTTAAAAGGACCCTGAGGAGGATGAACCCAATCTGAGGATCCTGCTGGAGCACCGTTTCTCGAAGGAAAAGAGCAAGAGCGTGAAACAGACCTGTGACAAATGTAGCACTATCATCTGGGGCCTTATCCAGACATGGTACACATGCACAGGTGAGAGATTCTTAAACATGTCAGTCTGTCCAACATGTCTTAAGGTTTTCTGTGCCTGAATAGTAAATGATTGCATAACTCATTGCAACAGAATGAATTATGTGATTTGTTGTGTCCCTGTTGTACTCTGTCTGTCTGAATGTTCCCTGTGTTATTAGGTTAGAACAGGGATAACAGGGTTTCAACAGACTATCATTTTATATTAAGAGTTTTCCAAACAGTGTTCTCTGTATTTATTTCCTTACAAGCAGTTTCAGTGGAAACTCCCTGACTCTGTCAACCTCTTGTTCACATATCTCAAAATCAGCACTAAATCATGACTATAGCCAGTGGCAATAGTCATGATTTAGTGCTGATTTTTGCCATGCTAAAAAAATGTGAAGTCATGTCATTTGGGTATCCATTTCCTCTCTCTCTTTCAGGTTGCTATTACCGTTGCCATAGTAAGTGTATGAACCTGATCACTAAGCCCTGTGTGAGGTCAAAGGTCAGCCACCAGTCTGAGTATGAGCTCAGCATCTGCCCTGAGATAGGACTAGACCGGCAAGACTACCGTTGTGCAGAATGTCGCACACCTATTTCACTGAGTGAGTATGAATGGGTCATGTCGGTTCATGTTTTGTAGGTTGAAATCGAGAAACAGGAAATGAAACATTTAAACTAATGGAAACTGGTCAAGGTTTGCTTGATAGACATAATACATATTTGAAATAGTAAATTTGTATTATTTATTTATAATTTAAAATAGCACATGTTTAACAAGAGTGTTTTAAATGCATTTAAGCACATCTAACTTTCTTTTGTTTCATAGTTGGACTGAACTGTGTGACATTTATCTGGCAGGAGGCGTGCCAAGTGAGGCCAGACAGTGTGACTACACAGGCCAGTATTACTGCAGCACGTGCCACTGGAATGACACGGCTATTGTCCCAGCTCGTGTCATCCACAACTGGGAGTTTGAACCACGCAAGGTACCCTCAACTACTACAGTAAAACATACCAAATATGTAAAAACATGTCTTTACTTTTTTATATCAATCTCTGAGACTTCTTGTCAAGTTATACCCACTCTTACAAGAGATGTAGGTTTACTGAACACATGTTGAAGCAGGACTTGATGCCATTTTAGGAAATGGCTATCACAGTGCATTTAAATCTCTATTTATCAATGTTCATAAAGACTCAATTGTCCAGTTGCATTAACCCATATACAGCACTGCTTAATGATAGAATTACACGCAATTATATTACAGTACTTAAAAACCTTAAGGGGGCACTTCACAGATATCACATGTTGAAGTGAATGCCCTGGTCATGAAACCATGTTTCTCATGGCTTCAAAACAGCTTTATAGATTAAAAATTACAAGGGGAGCCAGCTTAATGTTGTTCAAATATCATTATACATTTAATTCCATTAAAAGCTATAATAGAAATATGGCTTCATGAAAAGCCAGTCAGTAGCTGACCTACTTTCAAGTTTAACCTCGGTCAAGAGGAGGGAGGCAAATCCAGGTCAGATGATTGCGGTTCATCCGGGCTGGTCACTAAATCACATTTAATGCCACGTCACTGTGACAATATTAAAGATGTATTAATGGGTTATTATGGATATGTCCAGCCTCTCTGTCCTCTCACAATGTGACTCCTTTCCAGGTTTGTCGTTCATCCTTGCGCTACCTGGCCCTGATGATGTCACGGCCTGTTCTGAAGCTCAAAGAAATCAACCCGCTGCTATTTAACTTTGTAGAGGAACTGGTGGAGATCAGGGTGGGTAGCTTGGCACTGGCAAAGACCTAGCAAGAAACTGTGCAGTTTGAAGTAAAGGCATTCTCAGGCTATATAGGCAACATCAAACTTTGTGTTTTGCACCAGATGTGGTTATGATGAAAATCAAACAACTTTTTTATCACGTGCTGCTAGCTCATGGAGTAAGAGAGGAAATCAAGTGTGTGCATTGTGAGATTGACAGTATTTGTGTGTGTTCCTTTACAGAAACTTCGTCAAGATATTCTGTTGATGAAACCCTATTTTATTACCTGTAAAGAGGCAATGGAGGCTCGGCTACTACTACAGGTTGGCATCCTTTCGTAATACATATTAGCCAGATTTTAAAATGACCTGTGCAATTGAAGTGTCATCTACACTGGCGTATCTAAGTCATATGTTACAACAGCACCACTATGTGGTGATAGTGAAGAGCTGGCACTGAAAAGAGGAAGGTTGCTAATGAAAAACTTGTTGAGGCAATGTATGGGATTTAAAAATAAAATACACTCAAATTCATAATGTGTGCATTTAATTAAATTGTTAAAAAGACTTTCAAACAGCAAAAAATTGTCCACAGAGGTCTGAAAACAATGTTTTGAATCACGTATATCGGAGCATTTTTTGGCTGCTAACAGTCTGACCTCATGGCATTGTTAAATATGTTTTCTCTCAGCAAGGTTAGGTTTCATGGCATGTTGGGGGATTGCATATTTTTTTTTGATGTAATGCGCAATTTCTTTAAGAAGTTTTCCAATGTGTTTGTCCTCTGCAGCTACAAGATCGGCAGCACTTTGTGGAGAATGATGACATGTACTCACTACAGGATTTAATTGACATATCCAGTGGCAGACTCAGCTGTTCCCTCACTGAGATCCACACTACATTTGCTAAACACATCAAACTAGACTGTGAGGTGAGCTCATACATGAAACATAAAGTCTGAAATTCTAAAGTACACTGCCTTACCATCAGTAACTAAGGTTCTGTCTTATTTTGTGTGTCTGTGTGTGTGTTTGAAGCGTTGTCAGGCCAAAGGATTTGTGTGTGAGCTGTGTAAGGAAGGAGACATCCTGTTCCCTTTTGACAGTCACACCTCAGTCTGCCATGACTGCTCTGCCGTCTTCCACAGGTTAGTCATCAACCAGTTGATCACGTGACTATGTGATAATGTGAAATCGTTATGTGTATGCATAATGACAATAAAGAATTCTTGAATCTTGAAAAATACAACTGTCCAGTTGCTAGTAAATCCAAAGACAGCCAGAACTAATCTACTCTGAAATTACAAGATAAAAATACTTTTAAACTGCAACCAGAAACTCATTAATGAGTCCCACTCAGATAGTAGCTGAACTGTACAATTTTCTAAACACTGCACTATGGATAAACAGTAGATCAACCCAGTAGACACTGTTTGTCATGTGACAAACATTCAACATCTAAACACATTGGCTTTTGTTTTCTCTTGTGTCTCTATAGAGATTGTTACTATGACAACTCCACAACTTGTCCACGATGTGCCCGAATGACTGAACGCAAACAGGATGAGGTGTCAGATGTGAAAGATGCATAACGCTAGGGGGGGTCCACATGATGTTACTGGATGTTGCACTTTTCCTCATGTTGTATTCGACTCGACCTAGATAGTCTGAGCACAGACTTGCTTTTCATCTTTGTCTTTGGGTTGTTTTGTGCATATGTGTGTACAGTAGTGTTTTTATCCTCCTGTGCACTACATTATGAAGCAGGGTACTTAGAAACCCATCTCGAAATTAGTATATATATATTTTTTATCAGACTTTTTAACTCACACTAAAATTGGATGTACTGAAACACTGTGCAGGTGTGCTCATGTGAAGTATTCACATTAGAGTCTGTGACTTGTATAAATGTACAAAGTAAATTCCCTACAGAGAAAACTAACTTTTAATTGGGTGATTATGCATGAAGGAGTTGTACAGTAACCATGCACTGAGTGCTCATTTCCAAGTTTCATAGGTCATTAATATTGCACAACTATAAATGCATAGTGCTTATTTAGGTAACAATAACAAGTGAGTTCAGTCTGTCAGCCTACATGATCAATCTATCTCTTCATTTAACTTTTTTTCCCCCTTTTATTACACATATTTCATCATCATCCTGAAGCCGGCCATACTTGTCCTCCACCTATTTTATTAGTTTTTTTCCTTTCTTGTTTATTTCACAAATTCTTAAAAACATCCCCAGGCCTTAAAGCAATATTTCTTTTTACCATCCTTTTTGCACCTTATTTGATTCTATTCAATTTTTTAATTTTCCAGTTAACCACCCTGGATACTGAAAAGTCTGGACTGTAATTGTTTGATAAGAAAAGCTGTATATACAATCATTAAATCCATAGCAACCAGGGCAGCAGATACATCACCATAGCATGCATTACCAGTACATTTTCTTGTAAGGATAACTGACGAAGAAAAGGACTGTGGGAGTTGTTTGCTTTTCATTTCATTCAAAACTGTGAACTCATTTCAGATGATCTGTGTTTTATCTAGTTCAGTTTAATACCATAGTAAATACCGTAGATGTGAATACTCATGAACATTGTGTGCCTAAGATCGTCAGGTATATACAGCTGTTATCCAAACGTCTTAATACACTTAACCATCTTGTTAATGGTTTTCAGTCTTAAAGTACCTATAGCACATTTTGTCCAGCCAGCGATGACAAATATGTGAAGTGATAACTTTGGTAATGTGTAAATGTTGACCTAAATGTTTAAAATAATGAGTTTTGGCTGTGATATCTGTCAGCATGATGTACTGTATATATATATTTTTGTGTTCCAACTCATGGACATACATGATGTTGGTAATACCATGTCCTGTTGTAAAGGCATGTGGAGTAGAGCATGAATAAAGTAATGAAATACATGAATGCTGCAGCACTGTGTTAAAATCAAGTTCAGTTTTTGTCCTACTGATCAATTGATGATGATGATCAAAGTTATGACCCACTGAGACCAGATGGCACAGATGTATAAGACTCCAACAAAATCAAATATATTTGTGGTTTGTAGTTTATTATATAGTACAATATATTGTTTTTATTCAAGTCTTTTGTATGTTATGTCAGTTAATTCCTCTAAGTTAGTAGGTAGAAATGTAAAAAAAAAATGTTTATAAGTTTCTGAGTAGAGTTACTTCAGTTGACAAAAGTAGAATAATATAGCAACCGCTAAATACTTTCACCTGAGAAGTTGCAGTAAGAGAATCTATATATATAAACCAACTGGATTGACCTAAATGCAGTATTTCATATTTCCCTCAGAAATGTAGTGGGATTATAACTCAAAAGTTGAATTACCTACATGATACTATCAATACCTACAGTATATTACAAAATATTTGAAGCCTTTATTTTGACTTTATTTGACTTTGACTTTATCTCATTCATTATGTGACCGTTACATAAAGCTGAGGCAGTATACACATGTATGTTAACAGACACCAGGCTGACCTGAAGGGAAATCTCTCTCTGCACTTTTGAAACTGTGGTCTCGCGAGACGACTGGTGCAGGCATCGGGTACACCGGGTGCAGTGTACTTGTTGATGCTCAGCCTCACAGTCCAGTGAGCGCAGCCGAGAGGGAGTCGTGGACAGCATGGGTCTCCTCGCTGTGAGTGTCGGGCCCTTTCGGAACCGCGTGCGGGCGGTTCGGACGTGGAGCCGAGAGTTGTCCACAATCTCCGCTACTTTCCGCAACAGCAGCGCACTCCTGTCGGTACGGTGCCAGTGTCATTGGTTTTGTTAGTACAGAAACTTTCTACTTTTTTTTTTTCTTTTTTTTCTTTTTTTCAATAACCTCATGCATAGTTTTCTTTGACAAAAGCTACATTTATGTGCGTTGGACAACAGTGTATTGCATGTTGCACGGCGGTGCTGGAGCTATGTCGTGGGAAAGAACAGAGTGTTCTCTGGTGCAGCAGGCAGCAGCCCATCCCCCTCCTAAAAAGGATGTAAACAAACAAACAGCAACATTGTTTATATGACATTCCTCACTTGTTTGTATTCTCGCGATATGTCTCTTTGATAATGTTGAGTTTAAAAGTGTTCCTCTGTTTCATAATATGAAGGGGGCGTGTCTCGGTTCATGTGCATTTGTTGGAGGGGGCGCGTCCAGCAAATGCTTTTCATTCATTCATTCATTCAGTTGCATTAAATTTAGAAATAGAATAGGTTTTAAGCAAAAGTTTGCAGATGCAGTACTTGGATTATATTAAAAAAAACTGCACTCTTGTGCGTGAGTTGGCAGCTAGAAGTAATGAACTATCTGATTTGGAGGTTAGATTTCTTAGTGACTGGATTTTCAAAATAAGATAAGAAGTAGGCTAGTCCATGTTCAGTGGCTGGATGAGGTGCCTTGCACACTGCTGATCTGATTCAGGTCACTTTTTAAAAAAATTAAGAATAATCAAACCTGTCAAGTTCAGACTGTCAATATTTTCTGCAATACCTAACTCTAACTGAATACCTAAGCGGGCAGCCCATGCACTGTGCAGTTCTTGTAGGATTTGTTTCTGTCTGCTTGATAGTAAATGTTCAGGTGATGCGGAAATCATTCACTGTTGTTGGTTTATTATTTTTATAAATAATTAGAGCAATTGCAGTTTTGATAAGGGTAAAATGTTTCACCATATTGTTGTGCGTTGTTATCACCAGGAGTTGTTTTGCGTCTGTGACACTCTGGCCAACAATTTATATTCTCAAGATGTAAAATCACAATATCAGTTTTATTTTTTGTGAAAAAGTGAAAACGAAAAGCAGAGTAACTATTTCAGCTGAAATCACAATATCAGACCAGATATTCACAATTTGATCCCCACTGGCAAAAGGGAAAAGGTCAAAGGGGGAGTTCATCACAGAGTGAAGCTGATCACACTGAACAGCTGTGCATCTATAACTGCCCCATGTGCTGCTGTTTTTTCCACTGGGCACAAGTGGGTCATTGAATGGTCGGTTTATTATGAGAATGATGTCATATGGTCACCATAATCAAGCCAATCAAACCCCCGTGGACGAATTTGGAGTGAATGTTCGGACTGTGCTCTCATCAAAACAACAAATATGAGAAGAATAGGGATACTTATGCTGGTGTTCATGTTAAGATCTGCACTAACATAATATTTTTAAATAGCAGCAATGATGTTGATCTCAAAAATCCAGGACCACCTGTGTTCTTAACGTTAAATCACATAAATCACAAATTCCACCTCGGTGGAAGAGAAATACATTTAATCTACTTTCAAAAATGTTAATAACTTTGAAGAATAACAGGTGACAGATACATAAGTAAATACCATGTGAGCTTTATAGCAGCCGCTCAGTGTCAAGTATAAGTGAGTTATCTGCACCAGTGTTGTAATGACTTAATAAAATTAGGTTAACTGTGGCAGGGTCCAGAGTTCCTGGGTTATAATGAGATTTCTGTAATCCTGTAAATAATGTTGTTTGGGGTTGCTTGGAAAAAACATTTAGCAGGGCAGATTTCTCATATTAAGATGAAAGCTAGTGTGCATGATTGAAACCATGAGACTGGGTTATCATGTTTTCATTTCATTTTGTGTTACCATGTTACATGTAACATGTTGACTTCATAGCTCCCTGCTTTATATTCTTTTTTCCATGGGTCTTTCTATGGCCCTGCCTCTACTGCTAACATATTCATCATACAGTGTTTTCATTTCAGAAGACATCATTAATCCAAAGGAGATGTGGAGGATTTTATCAACACAGTTTCTCTCTTGCTCGGTTGCTTAGCTCAAACAAGCCACCAAGAGGTAATGTACATCCTCCTACTTTTACTCTCTTTAATGTTGTTAATGAGTGTAGACAATGAACTAAAGCTTTTTTGGGTTGATGCAGGGTATTTATTATATATATATATATTTGTACTTTTTTTTATCTTGTGTGTTTGTTCTTAAATATATTTAGGTTTTGAAAAGTTTTTCCCAAAGAGTGAAGAAAGCACCGGAGTTAACAAATCTGAAGGTGAGAAATGTGTTGTTACTAGAAGCACCATGTGGACACCCTCTCTACTCAATTTGGCTGCAGTGTGACATTTACTCTCTGTTGTTCTTTGGATGAAAATGCTAAAGACCAAGAGCCACTGGGAGGTGAAGGACAGGGAAACGACACAAACGAGGAAGAGGACAAAAGACGGAGAGGAGGAAAAAAGGAGCAGTCACACTGGTGGACACAGTTTCAAGTGAGAACAACTGTCTGCTCTTTATGTTGTTAATGCAGCTTCTTAAAATGCAGTACAAACAAACATAAAGAATCATGAAGTGAAACGCATGTATTAAAATGTTGGTTGGACAAAAATATGTTGGATTTTCCTCTCATTACTTATTGGCACAAGTTGCATTCTCTGTCATCTCTTTTAAAAAATGAACAGAAATAAATGTGACATGATATTCTCTTTAATTTGTGTAGTAACATTTTGAGAGCATACTTCTGCCACGAGTGTGTTGACACAGCTTCTTACAGAATCAACTAATCAGTCCATTAACTTTCTCTCTTCCAATATTTCTTTATCTTACAGGATGATTTTCCCTTGGATGAAAAAGTAGTACGGAATATTGCCATGGGTGCAGCAGGTATGGCCTCAGCTTTTCTGTACTTCCACTTCAGAGAGACAGGGGTCCAGATCTCCTGGAAGGATTTTGTGCATCACTACTTGGGCAGAGGCTTGGTGAGAAGACAAGAGTGTTTAAATATCGCCGCAACGTGCATATCTCTTGTCTCTTGGTGTTTGTGTTTGCAACCATGTGGACAAAGTTGGTTCTGCTTGTGCTGTGTTCACAGGTGGATCATCTGGAGGTTGTCAACAAACAATATGTGAAAGTCATTCCTGCCCATGGAGTGAACACATCAGAAGTGGTTAGTTTCGACAGTGTTGTAATGACTTAATATAATTAGGTTAACCGCGACAGAATCCAGAGTTCATGGGTTATAATGAGATTTCAGTAATCCTGTAAATAATGTCGTTTGGGGTTGTTTGGAAAAAAACATTTGGCAGGGCAGATTTCTCATATTAAGATGAAAGCTAGTGTGTATGACTGATGTGCATGACTGACTCATGCCAGCAGTGGAAACCATGAGACTGAATGTCATGTTTCAGTTAGTGTTACGACTTTGCATCATGTGTTATAATATATAGCATCCCAGTATGAACCTCAGTGTCAGTCCATCCATTGCTTATGTAAAAATTCAGTTAATGATGAATGAATGTGCATTTTGCAACTGCACTCAATAAAGAAGGAAAGTTTATAAAATGACTATGAAATTAAATTAGATCACCAAACAACCAGGAACAATGCTAAGAAGGGGTAGTAACAAATGCTAACAAAATTTTATATTTACATATAAGATTGTCATGGACATACACTTGGAACACTTGCATGTTTCTTTTCACACATTTTTAATGGTAAAATAAAAAATACAAAACCTTGCTTTACACAGGAATAGCACAAGGCTTGTTATATGACAGTTTTAATACTTTAAGTACGTTGACATATTTTGTACATCGTGTATATGGCTATATGTTTTTCTGTTGTCTGCATGTTCCAGAGCTATTTGTGGTTCAACATTGGCAGTGTTGACTCGTTTGAGCACAACCTGGAGATAGCCCAGCAGGAAATGGGCCTCGACCCCTCACGCAAAGTGCCTGTATATTACAGCACTGAAAGCGATGGGTAAGAAAGAACTAGAGATTTTTATATTAAAACAACTCAACTCATTCGCATAGTGGATTTCCTCCTATGGGTCCTGCCATAATTAAAGATTTCTTTCCATCTCCACAGGTCACTTCTGTTTAGTGTCCTCCCAACCTTGCTTCTTGTGGGCTTTTTACTGTTTGCCATGCGTCAGGGTCAGGGACCAATGGCAGGTGGACGTGGAGGTAAGGGGCGAGCAAACCCCTTTAGCATGAGCGAATCCAAAGCTAAGATAATCAAAGACAACATCAACGTTCGTTTCAAGGATGTCGCAGGTTGTGAAGAAGCCAAACTGGAGATCTTGGAGTTTGTCAACTTCCTGAAGAATCCGCGTCAGTACCAGGACCTCGGAGCCAAGATCCCAAAGGTCACTATCACACAACCACGTAGATGTAATTGTCATTTTATGCTAGAGAATCTAAAAATCATATCGCACATACTGTAATGTGTTTGTTCTCAGGGTGCAGTGCTATCAGGGCCACCTGGAACTGGGAAGACCTTGCTAGCAAAGGCCACTGCAGGGGAGGCTAATGTCCCCTTCATCACCGTCAGCGGCTCAGAGTTCCAGGAAATGTTTGTTGGTGTTGGTCCTGCAAGGGTGAGTAGTGGGCTGAATGTCAAGGAGTCTGGAATCTGAATGATGAGCCACATGCAGTTTATCCTTCTGTTTCACAACATCACCTTTAAACCCAATATTTCTTTTATTTTGAACATTGAGCAAACATACAAATCTTTGTTTGAATATTAACGCCATTTTTTATTTCTCTTTATCCTGTATGGTTCCAGATAAGGGATATGTTTGCCATGGCTCGGAAAAATGCCCCGTGCATCCTTTTCATTGATGAGATCGATGCAGTGGGCAGGAAGAGAGGCACAGGGAACTTTGGCAACCAAAGCGAGCAGGAAAACACCCTCAACCAGTTGCTTGTGGAAATGGATGGTAGGCAGTAGTTTATTTAGTATTTGGACCTTTCTGCCATTCATGTTAGAAAGCATAAATATCAAGAGCTCTTTTCTTTCTTTATAGGGTTCAACAGTAGCACCAACGTGGTGGTTTTGGCCGGTACCAATCGAGTTGATATCCTGGATCCAGCTCTGATGAGGCCTGGACGTTTTGATAGACATATATACATAGGTAAAGTGTAGCACTGTTGTCTGGCACTGTTGTTTGGTTAAGTGAATTAACTGTCCTTTTATAATTCTTCTTGAACATCATGTGTTTTATTCTTGCTTCTCTGGTTGTTTCCCATTGGTGTTTTATAATTCCATGTTGATGCATGAATGAATGTATTACCATACCACCACAGTAGTCAGCTGTTGCATACCAGGCTCTATGCAACCAGAGTAATTCAGTGGCACTAATGTGCAAGCAGACCCAGATTTAACTTTGCAAGTCAGCGCAATATCTCAGAGATGCTCTAAGGGAACCTCTTCAGTTTGGCTCAAACATTCACATGCACTCAAGGTTTGACTTAATGAGGAGTGTGGTGGTGGAAGGTCAAAGGCCAAGGTCACTGTGATCTGTAATGTGTAATGTTTTTGGTCATAATTCAAAATTTCATGCACTGATTATGACACAATTCAACAGAAATATCCAACATCAATGATGAAGTGATGACATTTTATATTCAAATATTCAAACTTCTTCATAAGGTTCAGCAAATACACTTGCGGCCAATGTTCAGTGCTGTAACTCAGGAACTGGAGATTGTGACCATATTTCATGGAACTCAACTGCTTGGCAGAGGCATCCATACACGAGGCACTAATTCTATTTTTTTTCCTGCTCCAGATGATTTTTATTTACTAACATTCAGACTCTTACTGGATGGTTTCCAAATGTGAGCTTCAAGCCTATTAGATTTGCTTCTGCTTTCTTTTTCTTTTCTGCACCTGTTCACTTGTGTTGCATGCTGGGCCTGTTTATCTTTTTGTTTGAAATGGTTGATCTTTTTCTGCCGGCTAAGATCTAATTTGCTTTGCGCCAGCAGTGCTGGACAATGGTGGGGAGGGCAGTTTTCTCTGTGACAAAGAAAACTGGGTCAAAACGAGAGTGCTGGCTTTCTATAAAAGAAGGATTAGATAACAGGAGGCCAGGATGAGGGATGGGACACACCACTCCTCTCTGTGTTGTCACTTTTACCCCAGCCTCTCTGTGGTCAGATGTAAACAGTGTTATTGACATAAAATTGCTTCAAAATAGTCACATTACTTATTAATATTTGATCAGAAATTAGTTACATAACTTGTTGCACAATGTATATGTGTGGGTTTGGCTGCATGACTTATGTATTGTGTTGAGACACCACAGGTTCAACCGTAGCTGCAACACTCAGATAACTGAATCTTCAGATGCTCCACACTCACACACTCCCTCCGACTTTTGCATCACTCCCAGCTGTCGGTTTAAAAAAATCATGTGTAAACATCAAAATATTCACAAGGCGCATCATATAAAATATTTTTAATATATATATTTTTTTTTTTTTCTACAGGCCCACCAGACATTAAAGGAAGGGCATCCATCTTTAAGGTGCATTTAAGACCTCTGAAGTTGGAGTCCAGCATAGAAGTGGAGACTTTGGCCAGAAAGCTAGCTGCACTAACCCCAGGTTTTACTGGTAAGAACCAGAGATATGTGGTTACATATGTGATTGTATTTCCACACGTACAAACAACTCAGTTTTTATTGAAATTAATCTAGTCTACAATTTATCTTCTTTGCATTTTTTCCTGTCACATCAATGTCTAACTCAATTCTGGTGCCTTTCCTGTGTGTCCCAGGGGCTGATATTGCTAATGTGTGTAATGAGGCTGCTCTAATTGCTGCACGTCACCTCAACCAGCATATCAACACTAATCACTTTGAACAGGCAATTGAAAGAGTAATAGGGGGTAAGTTAAAAACCACATTCATGCACTTGATATTATTACGGTACTGGAATAGAATAACTGTTGGATGTGGGTCATACACTGTGATTAAGTTAGCAGTGAAAGCTTTGGTCTTAAAGCAGTAGGTTTTGCTATGTATTTCTTTAATTTAAAGTTTTGATAAACCTTTTACTTAAGTTTATACTAATAAATATTTAAAGTTGATCCATAAATCTGAACTTGGTACTTTGATTTCAGATGTAGGCTGTCAGTGTAGTAACTTAAAATATAAACACATGATATCTCAGTGAGACCTCCCTGTACAGATTTGATTTGACATTTCTACTGTACTTGAAGTGTAATTTCATGCATTATTCAAAGATAAAGACTTTGGCTCATGGTCCAGCCCATCTACTGTATGTTTGAAGAACACGTCAACCCTGATAACTTACTGTCAGTGCAAAACATATAAAATGTTGTTTTGTAAAACCTTCTCTTCTGTATCAGGGCTGGAGAAAAAGTCTCAGGTACTGCAGCTTCCGGAGAAAACTACCGTGGCGTATCATGAGGCCGGACATGCTGTGGTGGGCTGGTTCCTAGAACATGCAGACCCCCTTCTGAAGGTATTCTTCTGCATCACTTTGTTGCTATCTGCACTGCAACCACTTTTTTTTTAAGACAAAGACCTCACCAAATGAATACACTGATTATCAGACTGATGATAATGTTCTCCCTCAGGTGTCCATTGTTCCTAGAGGCAAAGGTTTGGGTTATGCCCAGTATCTGCCTAAGGAACAGTTCTTGTTCACCCAGGAGCAGCTGTTTGACAGGATGTGCATGATGCTGGGTGGTCGAGTGGCTGAGCAGGTTTTCCTTCATAGAGTCACCACGGGAGCACAAGATGACCTCAGGAAAGTCACACAGTCTGCTTATGCACAGGTAATCACCCCATTTAACAGCAAGCGTGATAATGGCTACGCTTGTTGTAATACAAGCAGAATGCTGTAAGGCACTGTATGTTTTTTCTGGATTCAAAGAGAAGGATGCCAATTAAAGATAATTACAGATTTCACTGTGAACATGTGGAGAGTTTTATGTCTGATTTTATTGAAAACATAGTAGAAATGGTCATTATTATTGCTACACAACTCCAATAACAAGGAGTGCTTTGGAGACGTAGGGTATAGTTCTGGCTGTTTGGGCAGATGCTCAGTTCAAAGTCACAGAGCTTATTTAATGGGTGAAAGAAGTAGGTCAAAATCTCATTTGCCTGGAAAATAAGGCCAATAACAAGCAGTGGGTTTGAAGTGAAGCGACGGCATTTGCAAAAAAAGTCAGTTTTTTAAACGAATGTTCCAATTCTGCCTTAACATTGCTCGTTTCTCTTCATATTATAGGTTGTAGAGTTTGGAATGAATGAGGCGATCGGTCAGGTTTCCTTTGACCTCCCTCAGCAGGGCAGCATATTTACAGAGAAACCCTTCAGTGAAACTACAGCCCAGCTCATAGACCAGGAGGTCCGTGTGCTCATAGACGCTGCCTTCCAGCGAACACTGAAGCTCATCACTGATAAGAAGGAAATGGTGGAGAAGGTGGGAACTGTTTTGCTTGTGAGGCCTGTTGGAGAGAGGTAGAGATGAGTGATTTAAGTAAATAAAGTGGATTACTTAATTGACCTGTTCAGAAGAATTGTAAGACAGTCAACCTCAGTGCCTTACTAGTTGTCAACAATACAGTTAATTGTAAGTATTACAGCTACAGCCGCTACACAGCCCGAGTTGTGCTTTCATTGTAAAAGAAAATCTGTTTTACTAGTCTGCAAATGCTGTTTATTGATGACCAGATTAGCCTTAATAAATATTGTCCATCGATAAAAATGTGTTGCAGGTAGCAAAACGTCTTCTAGAAAAGGAGATTCTAGACAAGGCTGACATGTTGGAGCTGCTAGGACCCCGACCATTTCAAGAGAAGTCATCCTACGAGGAGTTTGTTGAAGGGTTGGGGGAATATGAAGAGAACACTTCCCTTCCAGAAGGGCTAAAGAACTGGAACAAGAACAAAGGTGCTGAAAAACATTTACAGAATCGGCAGGACAAAGCTGCCCTTTACCTGTAGGTGGACGTGCTGCCACTGGATATGGATGAATATTTGTGTGCAGCGATGTTGGGCTCATCTCCCTGACAGCTGCAAGAGAAGCAGCGTTGATGTGTTGCACAGGTCTTAAGTGACCAATGATATGGCAATTAGCAAAAATTTTTGATATAGGTTTTTATGTTTCAGCTGGAAGTTCCAAAAAGTCACGAATTATGATTGGAAATGTAACATCCAGTAAACTAGAGCCCATTTGGTGCCTTCCACACTCATTCCCCTCACACTCTGATGCAGTCTTATATAGTGCAATAACCCTGACTGACATACTACAACAAAAAAACTGGCAGTCATGATAAGGAAAACTATGAGGAAAAAAGGAAGAATAATCACCTGACATTATGTGAAAGGTACATTAGTTAAACATGATACTTGCTGTAAAACAAATTGCAGTGCTGGTATCATGATGGTATCGAATAGAGTTACATTTTATTCTAAGGCTCATTCTCCTTATCCAGCCTTTCTCACTTTTCATTTCTCGAAGTGTTCACATTTTAAATGACTTTGTACTTCTAATGATTTTTCAAACTTGCCTCCCATCACTAGACAAATAAGTCATTCTTTCATTTCTGTGACTTAATCTCAGTTGACACACATCAATAGATTTGCATCCCTTTTCCTGCAGACCTCAGCCTGGCTCTCATTAATGTGTCAGTAAAGGGATGCCGTTTGTAAAACTGTGCACATATGACAAAGTTACAAATATTTTAAGATCACTTGTATTTTATTTAAATTGATATCTCATAGTTATAAGAGTCAGTACTGATGTAGACACCAGTAATTTAAGATTGATAGTCAAACGTACCACTGGAAACAGGCAAAGGAAAATAAAATATTCAAAGACGGTGTACCACACACTGCTGCAATTTTAGCTCTGAAACAGATTTTTAACTCTTTGGCACTCTACCTCACAATCTTTACTGCTTCTTAAAACATCCTCTGGACTATTGACTGATCACAAGAGTCAGACTACTCTCTGGTTATGCAAGACTTTGTCTACTTTTCGGTCTTGATGAAAAGTGACTTTCAGGCTGATACCGCATGTGCTTTACTTCACCGAGTATGGATAAAAAAAAGTGCTTAAAATAAATTGAGGCTCCTACTCTAGCATTTATTAATGCAACAAGAAATTGCTCCTATTCAGGATTCATTAATGTTTATTCCAGTTGTGGCTTATGTTTGAATGTTTTCTTACTTGTGAGCCAACCAAGCTAAGCTAGATAACTATTCATGTAGCATTCTCATTTCCTGTATTTGAGAACCACACAAGGAAGAGCTTGAAGGACACTGTTAACTAAATGTTAATAGTTTCTTAATAATTAGGCCAGTTGCTCCTGTGCTGAGTGTTTTCTTTTTAATTACTTGATCTTGGATTCAATTTGAATCTGATTTTCCATTAGATGCTAAAGACCCCAACCAGCAGGACACTGAAACATTTTGTCATTCTGAGTTTTCAACTCAACACTCAACACAAACGAGTGATGATGATGAGCAGTCTGATTATAAATCAGCATGTACATTAAATGTTGTGTGTTCTGTGCCTGGTTGACAGTGTACTGTTTTTGCTTGATGAATATTCCTCTTTACATGTCAGCGAGGATGATTGATTTTACACTGAGATGTAAAGACAAATGAAAAACATGAAATGTGAGGCTGTTTTGGCTCACATTGGTATTAAACAGTTTTTTTACTCCACTGCTTTGTCTTGGGTGCATTTTTTCCCAGTATTTTCAGGCCACTGTGTCATGCCAGCTTCTTTTGAAGGATCCAATTCTGATGATAGCGATTGAAAAATGTTGAATGCAAAAGCATTAGCAATAGAGAGGTATAACTGCATCAGAAAAAAATGAACAAGAAGTGCTTACAGATTAGTTTTCTCTTTGATAACCCACACTCACGCATCATCTTGGTTTGGTATCTACAAGAAAAATTGTAAAACCATCGTTATGAAACTAATATACTTTTTGCTGCTGGTCCTGTTCAACTGTGCCACATGCATCTTTGGCATTTCATGTTAAGGAGACTACAATTATAGTAAATGAATACTAGTATGCAATGACGGATGGACTGTGTATAACTTGACAAACCACACAAACAAACTTTTTCAAGGCTTTTATTTATTTTTCTACCTTCCCAGTTTCACTTTTGCTCCATTGTGTCACAGCATTCAGAATTATTGGCACTCCTGGTATAGACAAACTTAACGTGAGATAAATAAATCAAGAAATCAGCTATTCCCTTTGAGAAATATTGCATCATCGGTTAAAGTCATCTCATAAAAGATGATTATAAAACTGTTGGCACTTCGTTGTATATTTGGCATTCATGCAAATTCACCTGATATCGGTGCAGTTCTGACTGTTCCCAGTTTTGCCCATCTACTTCACGCCTGTCTCGTTACGAAATTTGACTACCAGCTTTGGATTACCAATTTCAGTTTTAGCAGCAGTTGTGGCAGGTATCATTTTCAAAATTATAAGGGAAAATAGAAAAAAGTCAAGTTAAAAAAATGCTTGGAAAGAAAAAGTAACTTGAGTATTAAAAAGTCCAAGCTGCTACTTGGTCTGTTTATCTTTTGAGTCATCTGCACCAAGTGCCAATAATTCTGGAGGGCACTGTAAATACAGCTCAGTGAGAGAAGTGCAACATTTTTTTTAGGCATTTAAAATAATTACACACATTCTTTATTAAGATGGAGAAGGTTTGATGAATAGAACTGGGCCTCACTGAAACCTAATTTTCAAATTACCTTATTTACTGGCAACAGAAAACCCTGTCAACAATTTAAAGCAGCCCATTAAGTAACAGCCTGGGTGTCATATTGTATTTGAAAAAAACAAAACACAAAAAAACGTTACTGATTAATGTTTCAGCTCATGTCCCGGTAATTCAATGTGAATCCCAGTGCCTGAACTTCATATAGAAGGTCTGGCCTCATGCTGTGGACTCAATTTTCAGTGCCAATCTCAATGTCCAGCAACTATCTCCCACCCTGAGAAGCTGTGAAGATGGAGGTTGTGTTACTCTGCTGACCGCGTACCCTATCTTTTCATTAAAAACAAAACTGAAACTTTTCTGGCAGCCCCGAGTGCATTGATAACCCCTTGCATGAACAACACAATGGCTGTGTGTGTGTGTGTGTGTGTGAGAGAGAGAGGGAAGGGGGAGAGAGAAGGAGATTGTGTATTGCACATCTCAACATTTTTTGTTAGAGTACAGAGCACAGTGTCCAGAGTTCAATCTGAACTCATCTATTCAGCACCATGAAACATTATGTGAGTGGACGGTGGTAGATTGGGGAGCCTTTTGGTCGGCTTTGTGTTCCCATTCTGGCTGTGTCTGTCTGGCTCTGGGGTTTCTCTCTCTGCGGTCCGACCTTCCCACATCAGACATCAAGGCTGCTTCGGCCGTTCCAGCTTCATTAAGGGCTCTGCGGTGTCTGAGTCGCTGTGGTGTTTTCTCTCTCGCGGGGGCTCGACTTTGCTGCAGCGTGTCCATGAGGGGGAGCGCATGTACCCACCTCTGGGGAGCACAGGCTGCTGGGAACCTGAAAAGGAAACACACAGCGACTTCTTAGCAACGGGAATTCAAAGTCAGACATAAATATAGATGCAGTATTTTTCATTAAATATGTAAACAGACAGAGCTCACTCTGAACACCTGTCATATTTCACACTGCTTAAACAAACTACAGTTGTCTTAATGTTTACTGGCGTCAGTAGACATAGCTCCACTACTGCTAAAGTCTCCAGAGCTCAGCTGCTTTAATGCAACAGAGGCCCTAATACAGTTACTGCTTGCTTTTTTCTCCTGGCCATTTAAAGCCTTTAGTTTATGCAGCATGCCTGCACACACAAACACACATACCAGCCATTTCCTGCCAGGCCACAGATTGTTGTTCCAAGATACCAGGATCACAGCATGAGCATTTTAAGGGACTGTTATAGAGTGTGAAACTGAGGGAATGACCAGCTACGATGTGGAAAATATTGATGCATCTAAAATGCCACATTAGAGTATTACTCACACACAATACTTCTTTTTCTTTGCATAAAACAGGAAATATATAAATATCATATATGATCTCTTTGCTACTACTCACAACAACTTGGCCATCTTACTTCTGTGACCAATGCCATTTCACACCACTTGGTGGTGATGTCCTACCTAGACAGCAAGGCAGCAGAAGAAATGACTGATAAAAGACCTGACAGCTTACTCTGCCTCTCACTGCCCATATCAGTCCTATGTTCAGTCTCCTAAGTGAATGTTAAACTCAGTATCTGGCTTACATATCTTCCAAAATGCAACACCCATATCCTCAGACATGTCAGAAACTGGGAGGGGAGGGGAGAAAAGACATATTGATCTTAGAAGATTGATGGTGTCTCCATTGGATTTTAAAAAGCAGGACAACAACCTCCTCAGCAGCATGAAGGAGTCTGCTGCAATGAGTGTCACAAACACCTGCTGACTGTGGTTATATAAATGTGTGTTTGATGTGTGCCTATAGTATCTATGTGCTTTAAATGTGGCTATGTAATGAACATCTGTCTTTTTTCACATTCATTGTGCACATTGCTCAGTTTGCTGATGACCTCCTTCAGCCGTAACACCTAATCAACAGACTGATGAACATGAAATCAGCTAAATAATTGAAACAAACACAGTGAGAAATGCTTGTACACCTAAGAGGCAAAGTAATTACATGGCTTCTCATAATATAAATAGATTTTCTCTTTCTTCTTTCTCCTCCTGTTTGTCTCTCTCACTATCACATTCACCAAATACCCTAAGCTATGGGATACTGTGCTGTTTTCCTTCTGTGCTGCTGGCAAGCAGCCATTAAGATTCTTCAGTCAGCATGTTGCTGCATAACTGAAACAACTAACATGAGGCTCTCCTACGGAAAACCTGTGAAGGAACAGGCAAAGATACTGTTGTACAGTACTGACTTTGTCTTTGTATGCGCACATACATACAAAACACAATACAACAAACAACGATTCCCCTCTACTTCAACTCACTCATGTATTGTATTTAGGAGAAACAACAATCCTTTCACATGCTAATCCTAGCACAACCCAATCAGTGTTGGTGAACTGGGGCAAGTATTTTGCAAAGATAATGGTCATTAAGTCCTGGAGTGGCCCCAAAGATCATCAAGTTGAACTGGAACTTGACCTTTTACATTCAAAGGAACTCCTTCAGAGGGGCAAGAAAATGTAAATCACTACAAAGACAGAAAGCTGCTGCTGCTGCAGCACAGCCTAAAACTTCAATCATGCTTCACCTCTGGCCATGTCCACGGCAGTGACATCACTGCAGGTGTTAGGAGATTGGAAACACCTGTGTTGACATCACTGATTAGGCCTGTGTTTTTGCCGATCGAATGTTGTAGATTTCCACTATGATGTTGGGTCGTGTTTCCAGGAGAACGTTCTCTCTCTCTCTCTGCTCCACTGCTCACACCAAACTAGATGTTTCAAATGTGTCCACTGCAACAATCAAATGAGATAGATGAGGGTATTCTGTGGTGTAAACAAACCGTACACGGACAATCAGTTGAACACGCTTTCTTCTTTCACCTTTTGTCTCCAAACCTCATTGTTCCCTGCTTCGTACATCACCTCATCCTGTCACATGTTCAAGAAAGAAATCCTCGGTCCAAATCCTTACAGCAAATACCCACTCTAATACACAGCTCAGAGCACTTGTTGATAACAAAAAAGTCTAGCAAACAGAAACACAATAGGTTATAGTTTGCGATGTCATCAGTTCAGACAGTGTTACAGCACCATCCACAAAGAATAGGAAGCATAAGCCATTCCTGTGGAGCTTGTCATGGATGTGTGTAAACGTTATGGTTCATTAGGCTCATTTCAGCTTTAAAACAAAGAGCAAACCAACTGGACAAAGTCAAGCTTTTGTTCTTTTGTGTCTCTGGAGCTGCTCTAGAAAGAGACGCCTGATAAAACACTAATTACTTCCATATTCTAAGCTTTCAGGAGTCTAGTCATGAAGTGCAATTGATCATGTTCGCTAATTTAGCTTGAACTGTCCATGAAAGGATGAAATGTCAGCTGCCGATAGATGAGAGAGAAAGAGAGTAAGACTGGGAGGGTGTAAAGGGCAAATGGAGAAGAAAGACAGCAGGGTAAACAAAAACAAACAAGACATGAGCATCTATAAATAATGTGTTCCTGTAGTTACCCAGATTATGATAAGTGTTTAAATGGCTTTTGAAGGACTTTGTTTCTAGCAGGGAAAACTGAATTATTCAGGAACCTACATTTAGCATGAACTCACTTACCCATCCCATGCTGCCCTCTCCTCTCCTCCCCTCCCCTCCCTCTCCTCTCCTCCTCTCTGTACTTCCTTTAACCTCTCCCTCAACTCCTACATGCCCTCCACACACTCAGCACTTTCCCATAGAGTCTGAAGCTCGCACAGCACAAGTCACCACTACCTGACCCACATTTACAATGCAAACTTTGACACAATATGAATTAGTTAAAACAAAGTCTTTCTCCACAACCCTGACCTCACTGATGGAGGTTATGAACAAATAAACCAACTATGTTTCAGTAAACTGCCTTTGTAACGATTTTGGTTTGCAATATTTCATCATTGTAGCTAAAGCAGGGTTGTTCAAGATACAGAAAAACTTTCCGTGTGTGGAGTTAGAGGGCTGAATAATGAAAGAGGTTTTAGGGGATACAGATGAAAAAGAACAGCTGGTTCTCACAGCTGAGATTTGTGCAATAAGGTTTGGCTAAATCCTTTAGACTCACTCACTCGCTCACTCGCTCACTCACTCACTCACTCACACACACACACACAGACACACACACACACACACCACTGTCCGTCAGCAGTTTTATCCAAAACAGCACCAAAACACTGCAATTACACGGACATTCAGACCTAGTGGAATTCAAACCACTGGCAGATGTAGGCGTCATCCGCCAACATTGCACACACAACACAGACAAGAGATGTCCTGATAAAATAAAGGTTAAATAAAAACATACAGTCAATACATACTGTAAGCCGCACTTATAGTTAGTTTTTAAACATTTGATAATCAATATTTGTGCGACCTTCCTCTCCCTCTGTGTCCTTAATACAGATAATCTATCAATATCAAAACATTATGTAGAAACTGTTGTGCCATATAACTCTGATATGATGCAAAACACTTTGCAGTTGTGCTACAAAGTCTGTCTGCAGTCATCTTGGTGACTGCACCTATCTGGGATTGTTATCCTTCCTCTGTAAAAGCCGTATCTCAGGCAGACATGGAGAGAAAGCCAAGGAATGAAGGATAAAGGCGAGCTAAGAAGCAGAGCATGTGGGTGAGGAGGATTGTGTCTATGCCGTGTGAAAGATATAAACCTCTCAAGACGTGAGAGACTTTTGGAAGTAAGTTGAAGAAATTCACAGCACAAACCGATACATCTCATGCCAAAAGGTTAAAGACTCTGAGCAGGAGGAAATGTTTGCCACATCCTCAGATGAATGATCTATTTTTACTCATGATTTGTGCAGGTGAAAATAGAACAGTGAATGACATGCTGTTCACTGTGAAATTTTCTCTCACGTTAATTAACAATCAAATATATCAGAGCATTTCGTCATTATAGGTTCTTTTGTTGTTTTAAAAGATCTGAGGCTGTGTCATTGAAACCACTTAAAATCATAATAGTGGTGCACAGCCGCTGACAGCAGGGCTTCGTCTTAATGAGGCTCATGGCTGTTGGATCTCCTGTGTCTGCACCACAGGGCCACACCCGGAAAGACAGGCTCACGAAAATTGTATTCCCTGCTCAGCTGTGGAAACATAGGCTCAATGTAGAGGGAAGTAAATGTAGAGAGTACTGACTGTGAGGAACTCCTATCATGTACCGACCTGTTGTTGTCTGAAATTCTTTGAGACGTGTTTAATCATTGTGAAGTGAACATCGACAGATTTGATGATTTGGACTGTGATTTTTCAGTATGTGTCAAATCCAAAGAGACTTGAATCCTGTTACTGTTGGATTCAACTCATTATATGTGTAGTGTCATCAATTCATGAATAAAACAATATTGTTCTAAATAGTGATTCTACAAGTATCAAAACCATTATATTCAATATCAAAACTGACAATAAGCAGTAGTGATCTGGCATTTTGTTTTCCTTCTGGGTGGAAATGCAGTCCCCCAGGGTTAAAAGCGATAGGTTTAAATATTCTTTTCCAAGCACAATAAATATGCTTAATTTAAAGTAAACCTCAGCCACACTGCTCATTACCAGTTTATTATGTCTTTAATGACCATATTTTTTATGTGGTCATTTGCTGTAACTACTGTCATTCATAGTCAACATCCTCTCATGTTGTGTTTTTGTGCTTTCTACTGTAAATCAAATTTCCCCTCAAGGGATAATAAAGATCTCTGAACGGAAAAAAAACAAGTTAGCAGATGATTGTGATGGGAAGTTCCACTGTTAAATGTTTTCCATCCAGTTTGAATAAATCTGTCATCATGATTCATCTTAGCTGGTACAGTAAATCCATAATGTGTGTGATAATGTGAATGTGATCATCTGGGTAACCACAATTTTGTCATGCCTCACAGTCATATTAACACTGACAGCAGTGGAAATCCTCTTGTTGTATCTCGTCAACAGGAAGCCTGTTTTCAGTTTTAGTAAAACAGTCTAGCTGAGACTACTCTAGACTACTGAAGAAATGCAAGTGCATGTGTAAATGTGTGCGTATGATGCAAAAAAAAAAAAAAAAAATGCAATTTGTAGGTAAAAGCACTGCGTCTACATGACTAGTGTAAAGTGCTTTGATAGGTCTTCAAGACCTAGAAAAGCACAATATAAATGAAGACCGTTATCATTTAGGTTTTATGAAGAAACAAAGAAAAGTGTTCTTTCTTGGACATATGATGGGCCTCTGCACTAAGTGCTGTATAACATGTTTAATTTAATCATCTGTGGAGCCGAAGACAGCAGCATGCAGTACATATGGCCCACTGGGACCATAACTCACACTTAACAAGCTGTGCCATGATAAGGAGCATTATTAATATACAGAAAAGAGAAGATAGGGAAGGAAATATGTTACTGAAGGAGGAGGAGACACTGTAGTAAGAAATCTTAGAGGAAATCTGAGTGAGATAAGCATGATCCTGTTTAATAAAGTTTTAGTTTTGCCTTTCAAGAGTGAGTGTGAAGTCTGACAATACAAAATGTGTGCACACACGAGGTCGAGTTCCACCATTCAGGTCTGTGTTATGTCACCGTCACCATTATATTCATGTGAAAGACCAGAATGATGAATTTCTGTTTTGAACCTATAATAAATTCCAAGCCCAACAAAGTATGAAAGTTCGTCATGCCTCCAGTTTTTCCGTGCACACAACATAGAATATTTGTAACACATTGTTTAAAGTGTGTCAGTAGACCTTTAAATTTCAAACTCTCATGAAATCTTGTTTGCATGCTGAGAGGCAGGAGTGTCTGTGGAGGAGAGAGTTCACCGTCCGCATGCAGAATGAGGCTCACAGGTCATAAATAAAACATGGAAAAGATTTTGTGCTTACTTTTGCAACTCAGGAGAAAGATGAGATAGCCTTATATTCTGTACCTACCGCTGTGACACATATACAGTGAACGGTCTCACCTCTATATGGTGTAGGAGCCCATAAAGTGTAACTGATTAACCTGACTGATTTTTAAATAGGGGACTAGTGTGATGCAACACAACATTGATTCCTTTTACTACTTATTTCCAGAATGAAATGTGATACTAAATGTTATTAGTTAATCTAAAGACTTAGAGACAATTTTAAACAGTTAAACGTCACTTTCAGTTCAAGGGAAGTTCATCCATGATACTGTGGAGAAATAATGTGCCATTTCAAATCATTATAGCTCAGCAGGGCTTTGAGGTCCCTGCTGGACCATAATGAAATGAAAGTCCTTCTCATACCCAAACACACTCATGCACACACAAACACACTCATGCATGCACACACACACACACACACTGAAAGGATACAAAAGTATCTTGTAAGCAAAGGCAGTTGTTTGTGATCATTTTTGTTGGCACTTGCATAAGTCAAAATGTGTACATGGGCCATGGGTTAGCAAATCTGTCTACACACAATAATAAGACGTCAAATGCTAACACAGTAAACAGCACCTATTTGTATTACGTTACATCTTTATGACAAGAAGCTTGATCGTATGCACTGATTTCTACTATAATCAAACTACTTGTTACACTTGTTTAAATACGTATGCTGTTCAGTTTTTAGAAGGCCTTACCTGGTGGGAACTCGTTGTGGTTTTCCTCATCAGAGTCAGCAAAGACTTCAGCCAGTTCCTGGTCAGACATGTCGGTCAGCTCAGTCAGATCCAGGAGGTCAAAGTGCACCTCTAAAGAAGATACACTGCTCAGTGGTTCTGCAAGACAGAGACAAAACACCTCACTAGTCTGAAGCCAAGTTGAGAGATTAACATTATCCACTCGTTTTTGCTGACAGTGCAAGAAGAAAAGAGTCTCTTTAAAAGAAGTGGTGGATAAACTATATTTCTTATGAACACAGAGCTCCTCAAGCCATTGTTAATGCCCCTCTAGACTCTCCACCTTGCTCATAATCAGATCAATATCTTGCTCTTGTGGCACTATTGTAACATCGATTTCAAAAAAATATAATTTTCACTCCATTATCCACTTTTATCTGCACATCTCATGTAGAGGTAAGTGTGGGTTTTTTTTTCAGACATATTTCAGTCACGGTGGATTTCTACGATCAGCCTCTATAGTCAGGGAGTTAATATAGGCAGTGACTGAAGAGATGAAACATGAGTAAAAGTCATAAGAAATGAAAATAAGTAGCTGTTTAAAGGATTGTTACCCTCACTTTTCTCTCAGGGGCCTTGCACATGTTCATTTCTGCACATGCCTCTGATTCTTTAGTAATCAGTACTCTACTACTGCAAACAGGATCAATATGATCCTGTTTTGCAGTAGTAAAACACGTGATGTACAACAACATACCAGAACCAGCATTTCAATCAGGCTGTCACCAAAGCCGAAATGTTAATGTTATGTCCAACGGTCCAGAACATCTGCTTGGCCCAACATCAGCCAAGTTAGGAATCAATTATGTGTAATAGAGCTGAACTAATCTATCATTATAGTGAGAAAAATGATTCACTGAGACGGATGGAGATGCGTTTGCATTTCCTAATGAATCAGTGGATGTCTGTCTGCTGTGCAATGTCAAGTCTGAATGAAACACTTGACTGGTTGTTTGTGGGCGATAGGTTATGCGACAGGTCGAAAGCTGTAATTATCCCATCTCATTGCCTGCTGTTTTCCAGGCTGTTTAGGACAACGCTTTAGGCTGAAGACGAAGAGCCCACTCTCCTGCTGCTCTGCTCTTTGTCTGCCGCTACATTTAATCCTCAGCATTGTCCTCTTGATAGACAACATATTGATTTACAGAGGGCTGATCATCATTCTGGTCATTTTTCCATGTTTTAAATACACAAAAAAAAATACCTATCAGCAGAAATGTCAGGAGACCCTTGGAATGAAAATTAAGAACTAGGGCAGAATACAAAAAAGAAAGGCGTAAAAACACGCAGGGACTGGGTTTCATGCAACATTATCTTCATAGGCCTATGCATGAATATTAACAAAGACAGTCAGCATGTGGCCAGCATGTAAATATTCCAGTCTAGAGGAAATGATATTAGAAAAACGGGGACAGAGAATGACAATAAAGACGAAGGAAGGCTTGTATCAGAGAAAGAGGGAGTGATGGGGTAATATAATTGTAACAGTTTTATAGTTTAACATGTCATTTCACCTCTCAATAAAACATGTTGCTGTAAAACATGCAATTTCTCTTCACCCGTGGGATCCCTCAGGGCTCGGTTCTCCTCTCCATCTGCGTTTCTCCAAATTGAAAAACAAGCATATCCACTTCTGTCCCAATGGTAAAGATCTAACTTGCAGACATTGACTGTTCAACTGAATACTGAACTCTGTTATAATCCAAATCTTAAAGAAAGAGACCAGTTTTTAACGTGATGGTCATTTTTAGGTTTTGGCTCATCTGCCCATGTCTAAGTCACAGTTTATCTCATACATGCACTAGGTTTATCATCCAGCAGTTTAGCAGACGTTTAACTGCCTTCACTGTTAGCATCTAACCATCAGTTACCACTTAGATATAGACTTATTCTAAAGCTTCTCCTGCCATCCTGATTACCTGACTGATTAAAAAATCAATGAATACATTAGCCATTTGAAGACTTGGGAAAGTGACACATCGTTAAGGGGTTAGGCTAATCCATCTTTACACCACTCAACACAAAGCCACATATAAATAAACAGCAATAATGGTTTTATATTCAATGGAGAAAACTGCAACATGCAATGTGGTTGACAAGAATCATATAGCACCTGTTATTTATACATTTAATATTTATGTTACTTCAGATTGCTGTGAATATAGTTTACTTTCCCTACACTGCCAGACACTTGCTTCGAGCTATCAATCCTTTTGACCCCTTTTTCTGGAAGAGAAGGCAGTGGAACAGGGAGGCTGGAAATTGTGGAGGTGGAGATGAATAGAAAGAGGCAGGATGATGGGAGATGAGGGAGAGATGAAGTGAAGTAAGAAGGTAAATGTAAACCAACAAGACAGGAAGGGAAGAAAGGGAAAATAGATGAAGAGGAAGGAAGGCATTTTGTAAAAGAAAATATTCTCGGTATCATTTTCTTATTTTGAAATGGTTGCAAGGTTATTCCCATTCTGCTACGCTTGTTTTCTAACCACCTCTCCCCCATCTCCTTTTTTTCCCCTCTCCCACACCCATTCTCCTTGAATAATTGATCAGTATGTTTTCTCTCCCATGCAGTCACACTGAAACAACTGCCTTCCTCTAAATAGCCAATCAGAGGAGCTCCCAGACATCAAGTGGGGAGGACCCACAAGAGAGAATTCAAGCTGTGACTGAAAAAAAAGAGAAGACTTTGTGTCTAAAGCAGATGAATGATGTAAAAGCCTCTCCTTACTTTACCTCTCTCTACAGCAATCATGCAGCCCGGTGGCCCACACATTTCTGTGTTATGATCTATTAAGAATCCTTCCTGACATATCTTTTCATGTTTTTAATCCAGCACTTAATATTCATGCCTTTGTAGTTAGGTCAGTTATTTTCCCTTAAAAGTGTTGTTTCCTTTAATATATCACATATTACATTTTTTTTGTTTGAATGTTGTTTGTCCAATGAAAAGGTTTTCCTTTCATTTTCAGTCTCTTCTCCCCCTTTCCTCTCTCCCTGTGTGTAGAAAGGTACAGATGGATTCAATTGAAGGAACAAAGAATGAGGAGGATGGGTAAGAGGGAGGAGTTCACATTTGGGAGAAGGGAGAGCAGAAGGGATGTGCCTTGCATGTTAGAAGTGTGTAATCCCCTTCCCTCTCTTCTGGCCCATCAGGGCTCTGAGGTCATCAATCCAGCCTGAGCTGCTTGTAATGAGGCCTGAGATTTGATAGAGTGAAGACAATTGTGACAAGACCACATTACGGGGACAGAATATTAAATACACAATGCACACAGATGATGGCCATACAAAAGGAAAGGAAAGGTTTCTAAGGTGCAAACCAGAAAGTGCTTCAATGAAATCCCATCAAAATTAAAACATGTTATACAACTATTCTCCAGTATGTCATGCTTTATTCACCACCACTGATGAAGGAAGGTTAACTGACAAGTGTGTGATATATTTTAATTATGAGGGAAATAAGTTCGACCAAGTTTCATTTCATTTCCCAGTTCCTACTATTAAATATCAGTGCAAACAGATAAACACTTTTCCTTCTCTGACCACTCCCCAGCACTTACCAGAAACTCTTTATCAATGTCTGAACATCCACCCAGTCACAATGTTATAAAAAATGTCTATATTCTGCAGTGGATTTGCCTTTATTTGTACTTCTACTGGTTAGTATAGTGACAACTTGCTCATTTCTGGGATATCAAGATGTGTGACTTTTTTAATGTAGCTTGTTTGCTCTGGGCCTAAAAATAAATGTAGCACATGACTCAGAAGCGACTCTGGTTCCCCCTCTGAATGCACCACTAGGAATGTATTTGTTTCTGTGCCATTCAGCACGAAGCTGCAATGTGGGTTTTGTATAACTGTGGACAAAACCTTAATGAATAACTCAATTAAATAAAGTGGGTAAAATGCTGAAGCTGATCCCTGATCCCTGATCCCTTGCTGATATTGTGATGACACTGTTTGAGGAAGAGGGATGACAAGAGGGATTTTTGCTGCATTTTTGAACTCAAGCAATGGTCTTTTTATGTCATACTTGAGCTTGACTGTCTCTTCCTCACTTGCTACATACTATTAGCTGACCTGGCAGGTGGCATGGCTAGTTAGTGGGGCACATTAAATCACAGAGACACAGACATTAGCCTCTGGATGAGCTGTCCCCTTGAAAAAGTGTTTAGTTAGTGAACCAGATAAAGGCTGCCTTGTTACCCATGTAGCCCCAGTATCCGTCTCTGTGTTTCTGTGCTCTGGTCTCTGAGTCTGGCACGTACAGGGAAGCCTCTGTATGGGACTGATGCACAATGAGTTCTTTCAACCAATGCTAAGCCACAGCGGCCTTTGAGAATCTGGGACCAGAATACCTAAAATAGGCAGAGATCATTCAGTGGGTTTCAAGATCAGAGAAGATCAACCTGGATCGCACCATTCATTCATTGTGTGTCACTATATTTTACTGTATTGATTCACTGGTGACTGTCGCTGATAAGACTCTCCTTAATTGAGGCAGGATATCCTCTGCCCTCCCCCCTTATCTCTGTCTTTATTGAATATTCTTGCTATTGATCAGGTATCTTGCTCAAGACATTTCCACCTATAATTAGCTGCAGCACCTCTTTACCACCAATGAATATTCATCACTGTTTATATCCCACTCTTTAGCCTTTTCCCTGATACTCACGTCTCTTCTCGGTGATGTGCAGCAGGCTCGCGGTGTGCCCTGACAGGCTGCCCTCCTCCTCCCCTGGTGGGTGCTGGAATAACTCCTTGGAGAGGTCGCCTGAGCTGGAGGGCTTCAGCAGCTTCTGGATGTCTTTATTGGGCTCTATGAATACACACAGATACAGAAACAGGTTTTGAACATTACAGATGCTGGATTATTTGCTCTACTGGTTTATCTGTAAATTACATATTGGGGTAATGAAGAGGAACGAATTACTTAGAAATCACAAGTATGAAAGAAGTTGATGTTCACTCCAGTGTCTGACAGTTACGCTCAGTGCTCATCGTCCTTGGATGTTATATTTTCCCATAATTACAAATCAAAACCTGACACTAATCCCTTACCGCCCATAATACTTTAACATCTCCATTTTAATATCTGTCCTTTTTTTCCTTTCATACCTTTTTCACAACATTCATACACACTCTCAATTTCTGTTTTGTGCACACGTATCGTTGATGTTGGAAGTTTAATTCCTTGGAAGAAGAGTGGTTTACGTTGGCTGCAGGTAGACAACTAATTCAACAGTTTCATAATTTTAATGTTTCTCTAAAGAAATGGTATTCAGAGAGTTTGGTCATGCTCCTTCCTCAAGCCAGCTGACAAAGCATCTCAAACATCCATTCAAAATAGAAAACCATGTTCAGACAGGCTGTTAACAAAGTCTGAAAATAGAAGGCACTTAAAATATCCCTTCAAATGCATGAGTATGCACAAACTCTAAATTGGTTAAACCTGATCAAGGTTAAATGTTTGTCCTTTTAGAGACAGCTATAAAAAACCCAATGGAGGCTGAGTTTGGCGAGGATAGTAGCACTGCAATTTTATGTGAAAAACCCTCAGAATTAAAATTACATTTGCTACTGCATGAGGTTGAATTTGTTAGTGATATGATTATGGACTATTCTATAGTCACACATCATGCATGTATAAAAGCATTGACATTTGCAAGAAAAAAATACTAACAAAAAAAATACTGTGTGTATGGAACAACACTGAGCATAGATGACAGCAGTATGGGTGTTTCATGATACGCAGAGTTGATGGAAAGTAGAGTGGGAGTACATCATGGCTTCCTAGGGAGTCTCACCAGATGGCTGGTACTGTCTCTGCTTGCAATATGTTCTGAGACAGTTGAATTTCTCATTTCAGATGAAAAATGTGTTAAAGCCGAGGCCAAGCCTGAACATGATAGATTGTTATTTCACCCTGAGAAACTCATTGCTGGATATTGATTGATTTCTCCTGTGAGGAGGCACACTATACCTTTACCTCTGTTTCAATAATGAAATGTTTGTTCAATATTTGGACTGTCTACCAGCAGCTTTGATTTCTCTCTCCATAACATTCCTGAGCAAACACTCATTACCAAGACCCTGCTGAAATATTGTCCCTGACCTTTTTATCATCCATCCATCTGATGCATTCAGTGTCACTTTGCTTTGGTGACAATAAATGCACATTAGACTGAGGATGAAATAAATCTCTCAAGGATACAAGGAAAGAAGGACAAGTTTACACAGATGGCCTGATGCAGCCACCACCTGCTGAGATGACTGTGAAGAAGCTCAAGCAAATACTGAGAAATCTAAGTTACTGCTGGTAAAGGACAGTCAGCTCTCACACATGTGCCCTTTACAGGGCCTGTCTTGAGAGCTGTCAGCTGTGACTGTTTGTGAATCAGCAAAGATGGACAGAGCTGTTGATACGGACACAGAAAGAGAGAGAGAGATAGAGAGAGACAGAGAGAGGGGGAGGGAGGGAGAGAAGGAGATGGAGGCAAGGTGGTAGGGGAAGTTGCAAACAAGCTACTATACATTTGCCAACAGTTGAATCAAACTCAGTGTCTCAGTTCAATAAATCAATCAACATTTGACTGTGGAGCTCAGGAAGGAGGAATTAACATGCTCTCTCAACACCCTTTCTGCCAGATCATCAGGCTTGCTGCTTCGCTCTGCCTTGCAATTTTTATCCTGACAATATCCTCACAGGTAGTGCTGGAAATGTCTTAACAGCTAATCTCTTATTTTAGAACGGCTGCTAGTTCTATCGCTTTTGCACCACAATACAAACACTGCCTCTCAGACATTGTGCCCCTGTTCTGTGATACATCATAATAATGTTCCCACTAAGTCAATCTCATTTTGATGGACAACATGGGTTGTTTTGGCCCTCAGCTTTAGATATAGTATGTGAACAATAAGCAAACAAAAAAAAAGAAAACAAACAAAGGAACACAAAAATACAGTTGCAGCTGTTTAATTTGTAATGGCTTCAGATAAGTTGTTTTACCCCAAGTTATACTAGAGTAATAAAGCAGCATATTAATGGTAGTTTGATGCACACTGTAGATTCAGTGGCTGCTTATGTAGTGACAAATAAACTACCCTACTAATGCTTTGCCTCACTTTTACACTATGAAAAGCTAAAAAAAACATGGCCTACACTGTATCTAAACAGTTAACTTATCAACCCTTTGAATGTGTAGATGTTACAGTACAATAGTGGCACTGATGCATTGTGAAATGCCACACAGCACAGGCTTCCCTGGATAGCCTTTATACAAAGGCCAGATGCATCCACTGCTGTGCTGCACTTTGTATTTTATCAGTCCAGTTCTTGTGTAGTTGACCTATGGTGTGTACATGTAAAAAGACCTGTGCTGTGAAGCAGTAAATTAAACATGAATCTCGAACATAGAAATGGATGCTCCACAACTGGAGCCAAGGTGGGGAAAATAATCAAAGATAGAGCACCAGTGCAATGCTATATTTAAACCCAACATACATCAGTAACTCTTGACTATGATCAAACTAAAATGCAGTGACATGGTTCAAGGGGAGCTCATATGACAAACATTATTCATGGAGGTTTAGGTCCAACCATTCCGAAAGTGTCTCCGTTATTTCAAACAACATGAACATATGAAGAAAGACACTTCCAGCAGGCAGGCAATTCACAGTACAAGTCACTCAAAAGACAAAGACGCTCAGCAACAACCATGCCAGACTCGTGCACTGTGACAAAGGATGTGGCACGTATAAAAGAAAGAATAGAAAATGGCTCTTACCTGGGCTCCCTGCCCCTCCCTGTGCCTCCATGCAGCTTAGCAGAGAGTGTCCTGCTGTTCACCACACCAGCATCGGAGAGTGGAGGAGGCACACAGGGAGGGAAGAAGGGAGAGGCAAGGGGACAGTGTGTCTGTGTGTGTGCATATGAGAGAGAGAGCAGGGGTGGGTATACAGCGAGACCTCAGCCTCCCAAAGACTCTGCTCCTCCTTCTTTTTTTGTCCTCTGTTGCTCTAGATTTCCCAAACAGGTGATGTTGGTTTCTCCTCTTGCACAGTCCACCTGCTCCACTCTGCCATAAGCACTGTCTGAGTGCTGCACTGCCTCACAGAGCGAGTCCACCACAGTGAGGGGGGTCTGGGAACAGCGACATCACTTCACATTTCCAAGCCACTTGGTTTAGTAAGCGCAGCATTGTGAGGCTTGGCTTGATATGTACAGAATACACAGAGAGAGATCCAGAGCAAAAGAGGGAGAGAGAGAGAGAGAGAAAGGAAGGGAGGATTGAGCTGGCAGTCTGCCCAGACTGAGGGAGAGAATGGGGAGTCAGGGAGGGTAATGGACCACTCTAGGGGGTGGATTGTGTGCATGTGTGAATGAGTATCCCTGTGTATGCATGTGCATTAATATGGCACAATGCATGGATGCATTTATAGGGAAGTTGTTAAACCTGATGATGGGGCAGTTCATCCCAAACATACCCAGAGAACAATGGTGCCTGGATGAAAGAAAGGCAAATAATTAAAAGAAATTTGATGCAATTTTGCACAGTTTAAAGAATAACATTTGAGTATGTGATTCAAAAGAGCAATGTCAAGTAATAAACTCACCTATCACTCAATTATTTGCCTGTAATGCTTGGCGGAAAATAGAATTCAGTGCCTTCAGAAAAGCAGGAAATGGTGCTTCTTTCTGCTGAGAGAAATCTGCAAGCAGAGCTCGCCCTCTAGTGGCAGCACCTGACACATGCAGGTAGGTTATGTGATAATGTTGTCACGCAAAAAAAAACACCAGAAATCACAAACTACACAACCTACGACAGTTGGTTCAATGTAAATCGTCTACTTCTGTGACTTAAAGTCTACCACAAGGCACAGTAAAACCACAAATAGAAGATGTAACTGAGATGTCACCTAGGAAATGAACAGATATAAATAAAATCAATAATATCTTAATTCCATTTTGCCGCCACCAGATCAAAATGACTGCCTGCTGCGGCCTTTGAGGTGTTATCGGGCCCATTCCCAATTTACACAAAGTAATAGCTGTCCATATATCCAAAATATCTTTAAACATGACATGTTACAGTCATACTCTGGTTATCTTCCTCTTGAGAATCTCATTTTCTTGCATTGGAAAATGTCATTTAATTACTTGATTTTTTTTTTCTTGTGCTTGTGAACATTTGACTTTTGTATACTGAAAACCACTTAGGGTTTGATTTTCCAGCCTCTCATCCCAAGAAAAATAATATTCTTATAGGCTTCTGGTAATTGCTTACTGGTAAAGTGCAAATTCACGTAAGTTTTTATGCAGTTAAAACACGAGCCATTTATATAGTAAAGCTTCATTTTAAATTCACTGCTAATGTCTTTCTTCCTCTGATGGATACTTGCATGTAAACCAGTGGAGGAGGACTCGTTTTCTCAACACCAGGGGAAAAATGTTAAACAGCTCTTGTTCCTCAAGCCCCCTGGCCTAACAAGGACATTTCAGACCATCTGCAACCACTTCAAAACCAACACAAACACAGATCCACTGGAATCTCACTAAAAAAGTTCTGATGGGTGTGGGATACATGACTCATGCACCATGGACATTCAAATGCAGAGGTTTAATAAAGTAATTTCAAGGAGGTAATTTGTCAGTGCTCTCATTTATTAAACTTGGCTTGGAGTGAGATTTTGTGTGTGTGTGTCAGGTCATCGCATCATCCATCCATAGGTTAAAAATTTATGTGCGCCGAGTTTTATCCCTTCTCAGTGTGGTAAATATCATGTAGGGCGTGTGAGCGTGAACTTATTGAAATCCGTGTGTCTCACGTTCAGTGCTTGAAATTCGAGAGTCCTGCTCGTTCAGGTGAAGTGTGTGAGTGTCCCGTTGTCACATCATCAAGGCAGTTGATCTGCCCTCACTGTCAGTCATGGATGCTTACTGACAGTGAGGGGACATAAACTGCCTTGATGATGTCACAATTGGACAGTCACACATTTCACGTGAATGAGCCTAAATAATGTGATATGACTGAAGGTGGGTGTGGGTCCCTGTGACTGAAGGTGGGCGTGGGTTTTGAGATGAGCGGAGTGTGAACAGGTGTGTGATTACCAGAGGAGGAGACTTGTGGGGGTGGAGGGAAAGACTCACTCTCTTGGTAGCGGTCGGTGGGGGCTGACGTCTGGCGACTTGGCGCTCTTGGGAAAGGAGCAGGGGTGTCGTTCGTGGCTGGTTAGGGCCACCGGCGACGAAGATAGCCAGAGCAGGTGGGTTAGTTGTTCCAGCGCCAGGAGGGGAGGCTGGACGCCTCCTTTAGCATAGTCAGGGCCGGAATTAGTGAGCGCCAGGTCTGCTGCTCCTCGCCGCTGTCTCCACCGGAGCGTCCCGGACCCATCCAATCCGGCCGGATCCCTCGCGCCGTCCAACGAAGCCGCTTTCCCCGGGGAGTTGGACGGCGTCTCAAGCTCAGACCCCGGGGGGAGGTCTCGCCGGACGGCGAGTTGAGTAATGACTCTTTTAATGTGTGTTTCATTGGTTTAATGTACTGGGTTGTGGGGGCGGGAGCGTAGCGGGGGTAAGTTACCTGTGTAGGAGCGAGGGCGGGGCTTCCACTTCTTGGGTGACGTCACGAGTGCAGTGTGTGGTTAAACAGTGTGTAGTGCAGTGCCCCCCAGGACCGGGTGATGGCGTGCCATGTGTGGTGTGCCTTAAAGTTGATGTGTTGTGCTCCCGGTACCGGCCCTGGTCCCGGTCCCAGGTCCCGATCCCAATCCGGATCCCGGTCCCGATCCAGATCCCGGTCCCGATCCCGGTACCGGTTCTGGTCCCGGTCCCGATCCGGATCCCGGTCCCGATCTGGATCCCGGTCCGGATCCCGGTACTGGTTCTGGTCCCGGTCCCGGTCCCGATCCGGGTCCCGGTCCCGATCCCGATCCGGATCCCGGTACCGGTTCTGGTCCCGGTCCTGATTCCGGTCCCGATCCCGGTCCGGGTCCCGATCCCAGGACCAGGGCCACCAGAACCGGAACTGGTACCAGGACGATACCGGAACCGGGATGTTACCGGGTCCGGGAGCGTATGGGTTCCGGAACCGGTACCGGAACCAGTACCGGTACCGGGACCTGAACGGGGATCGGGACCGGGATCGGGATCGGGATCGGGATCGGGACCGGGACCAGAACCGGTACCGGGATCGGGATCGGGATCCGGATCGGGATCGGGATCAGGACCGGGACCAGAACCGGTACCGGGACCGGGATCCGGATCGGG
>OMNW01009349.1:7235-38950 GCA_900303245.1 Selene dorsalis
CCTAGGGCTAGCCAGCTGGATCGCAGTGGACGCTTACAGATTTGGCTTTAGCTTCATGCTGGGTGTCATCTGTCTCTTTGGTCTGGCTCGGGATAATTTTTGTGTATGTGTGCATGTGTGTGTGTGTCCGCCCTAACATCATGTGCCTGACTAGTTTGTGCCTGGCAGGCCTTGTCTGTCCAGGTTGGCCATCAAACACAGCCAGCATGGCCCTAATCTGACAAGGCACTGCTCCAAACATGCCACAGCAGCCCAAGAAGTGTGTGTGCGCGTGTGTGTGAGTGTGTGTGTGTGTGTGTGCACACGCGTGTGTTCATATGACTATGTGTTTGACTTTGTGTGCATGTGTGTGTGACCCCAGGGCAGACCCCCTTTTTCCTACTCCTTGTCTTTCTCTTCTGTTCTGTCCCGCGTCCAGTAACACCCGGCACACACACACACACACACACACACACACATACACGCACAAACTGAAGGAAAACTTCAAAAACCATAAAGAGGAGCTCGGTCGACGCTTCTCTTCCACTTCACAGTCTCAACATCTCCTTTGTCCAAGTTGTGCACATATGTTTTGGTGTTATCTCGGTGCATGTTTGAAAAGCTGCAGCCAGGAGAGGAAGTTCGGTCCTCCACAAACGGAGAGGTATCCTTGTTCTGCACCACATCCACCCCACATCTGCCACTTTGATTGTTGACACTTTACGAGACACTTTGCCTCAACAGGTTCGGAGTCTCCGCAGCCTGTTGCCCTTCAGTCAACTCCAACACTGCCTCTTGGAGGAAAATGTGATCCCTCTCCTGTGCCGAGACGCAGGAGAGGACAGGGGGACAGCCCCTTATGGGAGAAATGACAGTGCGGTTCCTGTTAATCTTCAGGACGAGCTTTGAAATGGCGGCAGGGGCCCGCCACAAACACTAATTGTAGCCGACACAGTGGTCTCCTCCTACACACGCACACACTCCAAGTCCTCCCTTTAATGCCTGAACGTCGATCTCGAACTGGAAGGAAAAAAGGCAAGTTCACCGTCATCGCAGGAAGCAACTGACAAGGTTTCCTTCTGGTTTGCAGCTAAAGAGAAAAAAATCTTTCCTTCCCTGAAAAGCGCAGGATGATGAGTACATATGTTGATTTTCTGGCTGTGAGCCATGTACCGCCACTGTGTCTTCCCATCAGGCCTTGGGACAGAGTGACAGCGGGATAGTGTCATGCCACACAGTGACTTGTAAAGTCCTGCTGCCTCAGGGCCTCAAGTATGTTTGGTCAAAAAATGGTCTCTACCCTCCTGCTACACACCTTTTTTTACTGTGCGCTCTTCATTCTATTATCTGTTTTCACCCCCACCTCTTCTACATGGCGGTCCGCTCTGAGGCATCCCATCTCCAGCGGGATGAGGGACAACAGAGTGATGCCATCTCGACAAACAACCTGCTTGCTGCCCAGGAACTGATAGAGAGACAGTAAATGAAATAAGAAACTGGATTAGGAGAGAGAGAGAGAGAGAGAGAGAGGGAAGGGCAAAAGGCAGTAGGTGGGTTACCGGGCAGAAAGTCCTCTCCCACGACCCCCACCTCCTGTCCAGCCCAGAGGCATTGGCATCCAGTGAGTACCAAACCCCCCTCTTTTGCTTTTCCCTCCGTTTCCCCCTCTTCCACTCGTTCAGAGCCACGGTGAAGTGAGTGGTGCTCTGCTCAGGGTGTTGTGAACACAAAGCAACGCCCCTGCAGTTCTCCGTCTGGACCCCGGTGTCAAGACCCAGCCAAGCTGAGAGAGGGAGAAAGAGAGAGAGAGGATGGAGAGCAGCAAAATGCAGAATAATTATACCCAATGGGTAATACGATCACTATCCTTACAGGGGCCGCGTGGTTGGGCCAGGGACGAGAGGCACACGGAGGCAGAGTGTCACCAGGGCGAGCTCGCAGGGCCATTGGGCATATTTATTAAACCACACTCGCAGACCTCCCACTGCACTGCTGAAGCACCATTTGTGGAAGTGCTGCAGGACATCATCTGCATACTGGCGATCTTGTATACAGGAGCCGCCAGACTCTGCTGCTCCGGTCCTACAGACTATGTACAGAGCTGATGTGGAAGTGTAAAGATGAGGGAGAGATGGTGGTGAGTCTTATGTGACAAGGAAAAAGAAATACAGGCAAAGTATGTGGTCAGATAACTCACAATAAAGAATTCATTAGTGCAGAGTTTTGAATCAAAGCAAGAATCCCTTTTTATTAAGTTAATATTCAAAAAGCATATGACGATCAATTATATTTATTTATAACACCTTTAAATTGTACTAAAAGCCAAGAGATTTTCCAATACAAAGCCGAGGTAATACCTGACAATGAAAGGTATTCAAATATCATTTATTATCTATATTTGATTGACTGTTTAACTCTATACAGACCCCAATCAACTGTATATATTATCTTCTTTTTAATTTCACTTTTACTATACATACTGTGCACTTTTACATTCCCACTGATAAATTGCTCATATTGTATATGTATTTATCTTTATATGTACTGTATTGCATTCATCTAGTCATCTGGAGCACAAGCACTTTATCAACTACTTATTCCGTAAATGATGTAATAATTTATATACTGTCTAATGAGTGCTGAAATATATCGAATATATCTGGTGCAGACAATAAACAACTGAACTGAATCCAGTAGAATTATTATGGAAAATCTGACATATACCCAGAATTAAAATGAGGACGGCTACCGAAAAATCGAAATAGTTTCTGACACATTTACTTGAAGTTTTAACAAGATTTGACCATTGGTTTTCTTTTTCAGCGACAACTTTGGAGAGTGTCCCAGAAAGGCTTTGCGCTCTGTGCAGGAGTGTCAAATAAAGAAGCAGGATTCACTTAATAGACCTGTGGGTCAGAAACACTGAGCAACACATTATGTGCTCTCATGCAACAAGCGCTGGCATGCACACCACAGCTCCAACATGTAACGATACAAAAGGACAGATGTTTTCCTCGTTATGTTGATGTTCAACTTTGGATAAGTTTGTATGTACTAAGTGTAATAGTAAAGATTTTTTTTTTTTTTTTTACCACTCTTCATGGATAAACTCTATAAATTAAACTGCATTCAAAGGTTTCAAAGTAAAACCTGAATAATAACTGAGAAAATAAGCATACACATTACAACATGAATTATTTACAAGAAATAAATAAGATTTTTTTACTGAGTCCAAACTCAATTGATTGTGCTAATAATTCATACATGTGTCTGCTGCAAGATTTACTGTATCTTTTAAAATGATATTTGTGTGAAAAGTTGGCAGTAGCTTATATCTTACACATATAGTTTTATTACTGTTATTATTATTGGTTTACAAAATATCTAATTAGATATCTACTGTATAAAATAACTGCTGTGATATTTTGAGTATCTTTATCTTATGTGACTCTACTCTGATTTCAGTATGATAATAATAACTGGATATTTCTCAGAGCTAATCCTCATGTTTATGATTTCACCCTGTGGAGTTGTGAATAACCAGAATAACACTGTGCACATCACAGTCGTAAAGACCTTCTGACAGCTTCTTGTGTTTCCTTGTGTTTTGTTTTCATCCCTCAGCGTTTCATCAATCATTTAATCTGTCTAATAGGTCCAAATCAAAATTAATGGTGCGTGTAATAAGTGTTTAACTAAGCACTTGAGATTTTCCGTGGTGCCTCGGTGACTTTCCCTGAACTGAACATGTCAGGCCCAATAAATTTAGGGTTCACAAATAAAACTCTTGACAACTTATATGCATTGTTTGCCCCAAACAGTTCCTCTTCCCAGTCTTGAATATCTGTGTGCACTTTGCTCTTGCCACAAGGGCCGTGTTAATTAATACATTTATGCCAATATATTAGCATTTCATAAAGTGTAATAAAAGCATTTGATAATCCAGCATTGGATATTATAAATGTATGTGAGTGATTTGGTGCCATCTTGTGGCGACTGGTGAAGACGAATTCTCATCTAAACTTTCAGTATATGAGTGACTTGTAATATTTATGTCTTTATTAATGTGACCATCACATAGACTAAATCTGAATGGTATCTAGATGCTCTAATAATGCATTTACTTACAAAGATTGTTTATTTATAGTATGATCATTATCATTCAAATTTAACTTTATTTATCTCCTGTAGAGTTCTAGTAAATATACTGAACCCTTTAATGTGCTTCTAGAGTCTCACAGATATTTTATCAACTTTATCATTCGTTATTTTTCCTGAGGAAACTTAATAATGGGACATTTAAACATCACAGGAGAAGCTGAAACTATCAAGCAGCTGCTGCACTACAGTATAGCCTGACAAAGGGACTAGTACTTGGTCTTATGGGGTAAAAAAGGAGGATGTACCAAGGGGACATGGCAGAAAGGGTTAGCTATGAAACCACGTTTGTGAGGACCTCTGCTGGATGAACAGTGTCACTGCAGTAACAGACAGTGTACGTCCTCAGGATTCACCTGTCTGAGCAGCTGCTTTAGTGTCTTTCTATCACTGCAATACTGAAAAGTGCTGGTGTCACCACCATCATCACCCTTTTGTCCTCGTGTCTGGTTGTTTTGCAAGTTACTTACATCTGTGCTGAATCTGTTAAATGATTCCTATTTAGTTTTATTTTCTAAGTTAACTTCTATTGTTACTTTGAGCTACTTGTGAGTTGTAATATCATGTAATGACAACAAAAGTGTCCTAAATGAAATAAAATTAAATAAAAGGAAATTGGTCCAGATAATCTGCAGGCTTAATCATCTAATAAGTGTCAACTAAGAATATCAATTGACCCGCTTTGGGAGGATCAATACAGGCCACAGAGATTTTACACAACCTGGAAACCTCATTCTTAGCAATGGCTGATGATTCATCTTCAAATAACTAGAAAATGAGATATAAACGGTGAATATTATTTGCAGTTTTGCATCTACATTTAAAGAGACTCATTCCTGTGTTGTTGGTTAATAACTGAGGGCATTTTGAACAGAATATGTGGAAAATTTTTAAGTTTTAAAAATGCTGCTTAGTTCCACCACAGAGCAAGACTGACATCTGCTGTCCTCCATCAGGCAAAACTTCACATGAGCCCTCTCTTTATGTCTGTCGCACACAAGACTGTCACAGAAAAGCTTGCAGACATGTTACATTTGAGCCAGTTAACTTGTCAGAGTAGGAGTATTGGGGAAATAAGAACACAAGATACGATATGGATATGGATGTATTGAACAGAGGTGTCCAGTGTGAGAGGTTTTATTCTCCAAATCAGCACTGAAGCACATGTTGAATACAAGAATGGGCAGCAGGGACGATGCTGTAAGAACTAACTAACTAGACTGAGTCACTGTGCACTGAATCGTGGGTTGGAAATAGTTTGGGCCAGCAACAAGGTGGAAAAAATGCATCTGTGGAGAGACAAAAGCTGTAAATCACACCTTGATGAAATGTGACAGTTATCAGAGAGAGAGAGCAGGAAGTCAGCAGTCACGGTTCATTCACTAAAATCAAACTCAGCACGGAAAATGGGCAATTGATTCATTTTCTCCATCGTGCGGGGCTTTAAGATTCAACGCAATTCCACAAAATGACCTGTAGGGGGCAGCAACCCCCGCTGCGTCTAATCTGACACAAATTTCACCAGAGAAGAAGAAGAAGAAGAAGCTCACATGACAACAATTAGCAAAAGACCATTGACACTTTTCATCTCACAACTGATATGCATTAATACTTGTAAGTCAACATTTAGTGACTATTGATTGTTTCGCTTTACCAAACAGCGCGTTTGCTTTTACAGCTAGCAGCCGGTTAGCTTAGCGTTAATAACATTAGCAAGTGATTAGCAGCAGTTAGCCACCGGTTAGCTAGCTGCTCCACAGGAAACTAAACTTTGATTTCGCTGCTTAAAACAAACAACAAGCACGTAGCGTTTGTAACAATGGACAAGATCTACAAAGGTGAGTGGAGGGAAAACCACTGCGAAGGCATCGCTGTCACTGTCGGCAAGTTAGCATGTTAGCCTTGCTGTTTGTATACCATGTAAAGCTCCTGTCCCAGACTGCAGCTGATCTGATATACCACAGACACGAGGCTAATTAAAGTGGCATTTAACTGTGTTTGTCTCTGGGATACATTAAAATCTGTTGACATTTCAAAGCAGCAACTTGTAGACATGACATTTAAATGTTGACATGTAAAACGTGATTCGGGAAACAATGACAATTGTGATAATCACATACACACACATACAGTAGTCTATCTATTGAGGTGTGTTTTATAGTATTGTTTGTGGCACTAACTTGCTAACATGAATTGTGTTTAAGCATCTTCTGTGTTTTTCTTGTGTGAGCTCACTTGAAGTTGATGTGTGTGTTGTTGTGTGCTGCAGATGTGGGTGATATCCAGTCCCGCCTGTTACACCACAGACCCATCATCAATGCAGAGATCCGCTACTTTGTGAGAGAGTTCGAGGTATTTACACTTAGATACTGTGCACCCACTCTCAGTCTTATGATATAACAAAAAAAAAGTGAATGCTGTTAAAACTTTGCAAATGTATCAAGAGGTAAAAAAATATCCTACTGTCATAAGAAATCAGATGCTTTGCAATAACACTTGAAGTTTAGCTCAGGTTCTCCTCCTTTTTCTTGATGTTTTTTTTAGAGATGGGAGGTTTAGCATAAGAAAATGTGGGGGAAAACTTAAGGGGTGTGAATACTTGTTCAACATATAGTACACTTGCACACACTTTGAAACTGCTCACATTAGGTACTGGAAGCAGAACTTGATCTCAAAGGACTGAGAACAAAAAAAGTTTTTGTCTTTTTTATCATGTTCAATGTTATTATTTCATGTTTGTCTTTTTTAATGGAGGCAACATGTAAAGATCCAGGACTTTATCAGTGAAGAAGCATGTGTTCAGTGCATTATGTGTACTACTACTGTGACAACATTACATTTATGTTTTCTGCTGTTCAGGAGAAACGCGCTCACAGGGAGAGCAGACTGCTGGAGAATCTCAACAAGATGGTGGAGGAGGCAAACGAGGAAATGCTGCCTGAAAATTTTGAGAGTGTAAACCAAGATGTGATGACTAACATCATTAAACGATGTAAGTGTCCTGTCTCTGATTTGTATCGATTTTTTTCTCCTTCAAGCTACAATTTAATTCCTTTAATCTATTTAAATTTTTTTATTGCAGTATTTTTTGTTTGTTTGTTTTTTGGAGATCAAATATGAAATGTGGATGTGACTGAAATATGCTTGTTTGATTTTTTTCCCCTCAGTGGAGGCTGCCAATCACATGGCAGAGAGAGTCCAGCAGAGGGAGCTAGAGGCACAGCAGGTACAACATCATTGCCTTATAAAACTGGATTTCACTGTAGATATTTTATGTGTAGTGTGTGAACGCAAGGAGGTGTGAGAGCTTCAATAAAGTGATACAAGAAGGAAATTACAAACTTTAAGACATCACATTGTTTAAGTTAAATGTAAAAACCAATTACTTAATCTCTCCTTTACTGTGATTTTCCCCTAAAACCTCTGGTCAGGCTGTGAAATCAAAAGCTTTCTGCCTCCATTTTCTCATCCCCAGAGCACCCAGCTCCAGACAAGCATGGAGCATCTGAAAGAGGACTGGGCTGACTTCCTAAAGGAGCAGCAGAGGTTAAAGGAGCAGGTGGACGAGGAGCACGACAAGGCTGTAGGAGAACTCAGCACCCGTTACAGTGAAATGAAGATGGAACTGACAAAGTTTCCGCCTTTCTAATCCGTCTGGGTTTGAGTGGGTATGAGTCAGTGAAGGCACCGTCATTTATTACATGAACACTTTGTTATGGAAATGAAGATCCGGCTTTGATTGATGAACTTGGTGGCTGAGAGGAAAAAAGAGGTTTTGCTCCTGCACAAGAGTCGACATTTTCCAAATCATGAGTGTATGTGTGATTAACAATGTGGCAATTTCACAGACCGTCAAACTCTCAATTTTTTGTCTGTGGGCCATTGAACTGGCGTCGCACCCTTAAAGGTGCAAAGTGTCTGGAATATGTCACTTTTAAACAAGCAATCATTGAAGGCTGTGAAGCAGTTCAGGATTTTTAATGGATGCCTGCCTGAAGGGTGCAGATGATAAATTTGCGTCGCCCTCATGTTGAAAGGAACCCAGCACAGAGCAAGTGTTGTTGAAACGAGCTCGAACAGAACCATTTCCAGTAGAAATCATCCCTCACCAGCTCTCCTGTGTTTTGAACATTCACCCTCGGCCATTAACTTCAAGTAGCTGCGTATGAAGTGACTTTCATTATAAAAAGGTTACCGCCGAAACCAGCTTGAATGTTCAGCAGCAGCTGCTCCTTGTTTGCTTTGCCACCTTAAATCTGATTTTAATGAGCCACAAATTCAATATTTTTATTGCTGGTTAAACAAAAAAGAGCATCAGTCATATTGTTGCTTTAGTTTTCCTTCTACTCTTGTGTGTCGAAGTGTATTTCCAAGTGGGTAGTAGTCGTCATGCTTTGTGCTTTCGCCTGCTTCAAATGCACTAAAAACAAACTCTCAACAGTTAATTTAATGTATTTCCTTTTGTGTTTATTTAATCAGTTGGACACAAGGGATTCATGTTATCAACTTTTCCATTAAATTGTGTAAAAATAACTAAACCGCTGTAACCTGGACTTGTTTTTGCTGGTTCACATCCACAAAAACAGAAAATGTCTACCTAGTGGTAAAGCAGAGGCAGGATGTTAGAGCTCAGAGAGGTAATTTGAGTCTTTGGTAATGGTCAATGATTTGTGGTGTAACAGCCATTTAATAGTATAAAACAGGAAAAGTCCAACTGAAGATATCATTGCATTTTTGGTTTATGTGAACAGACATCCATCAAACACGCAGAGGGATCTGTCAGGCTGCTGGCACAGGAACTTTCCCTCTTCACAGATCACAACATATGATCCTGTAAAACGACTCCATGTTCATGAAAAGATTTTGTGCAGAGGCTGAAATCTCCTCTTATCATTCTGCTCTGTCTGCTGCCTGATGTCTCTGGACTCTCGTTGGCTTGTGTTTTGTCTCGTGTGTCCATCAGGGAGCAGTGTGTTCTTCCTGTTTTGCAGGGAGAGCAGTGCTCTAGGGCCACGGAGCTGTGATTCCCTGTGCCAACATAAATGGTGAAGGAAACAGCAGCACCCAGCTGGAGCCCCACTGGGCAAAGAGATGGAGATAAGGGGCGTGTTGGTTTATGCAATCTGATGTTCTGTCTGAAAAAAAGCTCTGGACATCGACTGGCACAGACTGAAGTATCACACACAGGTGAAATACACAGATAACATGTAATGAAGACATTTAATAATAACAGGATCTGATCTGAGTGATTCAGTTTGCACAGCTTGACCAGTTCAGTGAAATGACGGCCTGTAAAAACCGTTGAGCTTTGCTTGAATGATCAATTCAGGCTCAGGCTCATAGTTCATGATGATTCCTTTATATCTGACCAATAATGTGACAGTATTAGGTTTAAAGGTATAATAGTTTGCTTCATGTGTCCATACATTGTTGTACTTTTCAAAAACTAATTAAATACAATACCAGTGAAATTCATCCTTAACGTCACAACAGAATTAATTCAACTTGACCTCATTGGCCTGCTGATGTTTCTGTGAGGCTGACAGCAAACTTGGCTTCACCAGCCATTTTCCTCCCGACCTGATCAGCTCTCAGTTTAGTTGAGTGATGAGAAAAAGCTGCTCTAACACAGTTGCAGTGTTTTGTGTTGGAACACTAGGAAAGCTAGGAGGCATTCATTCAGCCGCGCTCTCCAGACAGTTTATATGAGAATTTTCGCCCTCCGCATGCTCACTCTCTGTCTTTTGTGCAACATGATGGGCCCCTGTTACTCAATTATTGAGGGGTCCAAAATGAAAATGCCAATGAACAATAGCACTTTGCTTCCAAGTTAATAACCTGGCTTAACAACACCCCAGGGGCGTTGGGTTGGTGATGGGTGCCGGGTGGAAGGTAATGCATGTGGTAATATGAATTCTTTGGCAATAGCAAACGTTCACCCAGTGGGTCGCTAAGTAAGAGGGGGAGAGCTCTAAAAGCTGCAGTAAAACAAATTAAGAAATGGATATTTCTTTCAGGGAAGGTTGCAGAGCATGCTGGATAGTCTCAGAGCCTGGCAGCTTTAGAAAATGAGCACTAGGTGGCATATAAAAGCAATCATTGAAAAGAAAGGAGTTGGAAATTAAACGTCCCACCTTTCACTATAACTGCCAGCACCCCCTCTATTAGCAGCCTGTGATGAGCTCCCTGGTGAAGGCTTACATTGTAACATGTCAGTTTTTGTTCTGAGCTATGGACAGAGTCAGTTTCACATTGCCTCAGAGCCAGATTTGGCTTCTTTGTTTGATAGACGCACTCGATTGCCATCTTTTGTGCAACCCAGTTAGTAATAATCTGGACTGTTCGTGATGTTTTGCATCTGTTCAGCTTCATTTAAGCCTCACTAATACAACACCTCCATGTTCCTGCCATGTCCAAGAAACACAGGTTAGAGTCCAGCAACAACAAACACCTTCCTCAGTCGATCAGAGGGCAAACAATGGCCGGACAGTGCACGGAGAACGGCTTGTCATCAGCCGGTGGCCACCGGCAGCAAGAAAGATTGTCGTCGTCTAGATTCCTGGGCTTTACAAGACTGTCTGGCCTCGCTACCAATCACATTCCTTCTGAATGGCCTTGGTTTCCCCTGTTTTTTTTTGTACCAGGCAGGTATTTTTCTGATGTTATCTCTTATTGTGGTTACAGCAGCAACCGTGACACATTTCTTCCACAAACACAACAGTTGCAGGAGCTTGATTCTTGCTTGAGTCTTTCTTCTGGCTTGGTTTCATTGTTCGCAGCAGCGGTGGTGCAGAGAGGTGACACACTGCATGGTGACGTGTTATTCTTATAGATTTATCTGGGTTCTCTACGACTCAACGATTGTAGAGTCTGCATACATCAATCTTTATTTCTTCTCCAAGTTTATTAGATCCATGTCTGGCAGTTGTAGCTGGTAATAAATTCATAAGGCTGATGAAATCTCTGTAGGCGCCGTAAGGTGAACAGAATTGGTCTGAGTACAGAGCCTTGTGAAACCCCATGACTAACTTCTGGGGATGAAGTCAGAGGGGAGAGAAACACAAAGAGAGATAATAAACCGAAGCAAACGACAAAAAAAAGAAAAAAAGAATGACAACCTGAAAGAGGAAATCAGAAGAGAAAGGAGAGCAAGAGATAAAGGAGAAGACAGCTGTGAAAAGGAAAAAAAAGACGGAGGAAGTGAATGGCAGCGGTGACGGCAGTAAGAAGATCTGGGAGAGGAAGATCAAGAGAGGAACAAAAACAAGAAAGGAGGAAGACAAAGATGAGACTGGAAAGAAAGACGCAGAGAAAGGAAGAGTGGTCTCTGGCCTGTAGATCATAGCAGGCAGTGAACAGCAGCTGCAGGCTGGTCCTCCCAGCACCTGCTGCTGCTGCTGCTGCTGCTGCACAGCCAAGTCAAACACATTATTCCAGCAGACGCACTGCTTAATGGCTTCTGTGGAGAGACCTTTACCGAGCCCTCGGCTGCTGTTGGAGACGCTCAGAGGTGCAGGCTGCACTGACACACACACACACACAGAGGTTTTCTGAAACTCCTTTAAAGTCAGTGCTTACACAGGGTGACACCCAGGAGAGCGCACACATAGACACAACTTTCCTACGTGTGATCCATAAGATCATTTTATTACACACCTCCTTTAGTGCAGGACAAACCAGACACATGTCAGAGTCATAAACTCAAGTTAAAGCGCTCACAGGCCAAAGAAGCATGGATACAGTAAGGCCCACGTTTACAATAAAACACCTGGGTCACTCGTTGTGAGTCCGTCTGCCAACACGTCTCTGTTAAAGGGACCTGGGTTGTGACCAATGTTAAGCAGAGTACAAATCATCCTCAGAAAAACAGTAAACATCTGTTTTGTGACTTGGCCACCTCACTCGCAATGTCAGCCTGACCTCAACAAGGCTGGGCCTCTTTTACATTTTCCATGAGAGCCAGCAGGAGTGCCAGTAAGTGGGTGACAGCATCTGTCTATTTTTTTTTTAAGAAGAGGGAAAATAAAAAACAAACCTTGACGCAATAGGCAGGTACCAGGGCGTTCTTAAAGTGCTTCAGGAAAAGTGAAGCCTCATTGGTTATTGATGACATTTATGGCTTGCTTCACATGAAATACTGTCTGCTGAAATATCACTTGAGAGCCCTACTTTCCTCACAGCTTCGGGCCTTTATGGCAGCTGTTTGATGTGTAGGTTGTCAATCATATTTGGAGGCATGACGCATGTAAGCGAAAGCTTTTCTTGGACAAAAATAGTGTATGTCATCCTCTGTTGATATTTGTTGGGAAATCCTGTTTTCTATTTCAGAGGCTGGGCTCAGCTACAAACAGGAACCCCAAAGAGTTGGTAGCGTTTCAATGTCTTGCTCAAGGACACTCCAGCGAACTGTATGATCTTTAATGTGTGGGCTTCAAGGATTTTTGTCATTATTTATACCACAATATTAATTAGCATCACATATACTGTTTTATAATGCTGCGGGTGATAGATTAATGTTTCTCTAAACCCCCTTTGAAAGCCGGATTGTGAGGGACACAAACATCTCAAACACGCTAAATATGTACATACATAATTTCTTTAAATGATGGTTAATTAAAAGATCACATATAATAAATATAACATGTAAAGGAACCAAAGGCCTTGGAGCAGAATGACATATTAGCGATGCAGAGCTGTGTTTTCCAAGAGACTGAAGCGGCTGGCATACAATTTGGAAATATCGGGATATCCATGTCCTGGTGCTCTTTTCTCATCTTCTCACGCACTCATGGTTCTCTTCCTTCCTCTCCTTTATCTATAATATTCTCCCTCTCTCTCTGCCTCCTTCTGTCTCTCTGTCTCACCTCAAACCCCTCACACTCTGGACTGTATATCCTGATGGCTTTACCAGCAGGAAGTGGGGCTTTTACAGTGATGGCACGGGACCAAGAAGTGTCTGAGGAAGGCCGCCGCTAAGTCAAGTTGGGCTCTGTCACCACCTGTGATGTCTCGCCACCGCAGGCGACTCATTTCAGTGTTCAACACAGTGCAGTACTGTGCTACTTTTAGAAAATAGGCAAGAAATTAAATGGCAGGTGAGTCTTACAACTTGCACTGGCACCAATTATCCAAATGTAAAACTGGATCAGAGAGTCAAGTAAGACGTTTTTACCATGCCAGTATTTCCTAATTAACACCAAATGAGCACAGCAGAGACTTATGGGAAAATCATTATGAACCATAGTTTACAAGAATTTAAATATATTACCCTAATGATGGTGCTGGATATAGAATAAGGGGGATCACCGAATTTCATTTAAAGTGACAAAAGGACCACAGAGCTGGACAAACAGCTGGACAGACTAACAATGCCTCTTACAAGGCTGCGATGTAATGTCGCTCTGTAAAAAGCATTCAGCAAATAGTGTGGGACGTCAGTTAACTGTTTTGTTTATTTCCCTATTCCATCATCAAACTGTGTGAAGTTTACAAGTCGTTCTCCAGTGTGTCCTTGGGCTTTCGCAGTGAATTAATGTTTCTTTTAGCGCATAATCCTATTGAATCCCCCGGTGCTGTAATCCATGCACCACTGCTTTTTATGATCTTTTTGTGATGATTGAATTTCATGATGCTTGGAAACAAAACAGCCTATGAATACTTTTATTTACATGGTTGTCCACTTAAAAAAAAAAACAAATGTACCTAAGCGAGGTCATTTTCAATTGCTCCTGTCATATGTAACTTGTTTACAGCTTCTTTGTGGAGCTTCCAGCAGGAAGAGCAGAAATAACCCTGTGAGTGAATAAGCCTCGTAGGAAAATATGGTAATTCCAATGTTGTGGCTTCCTCGGGAGAATTGACTAGTCCTGAAATCTGAATCCACCAGAAAGCATTCAACCTTATAACACTTGGGATACAGCAGGAGTCTTCAAGATAATCGATAGCCACTCTATATCCTTCCATATCCACCGTCCCTCTCTCTGTTACAGTTGTTATTTTGCAATTTCTTACAACTTAACACGTAGGATTTAGCTGAAAATAGAGGAAGCTCAATGTAATTTTTGATGTGGCCAGATCTTTTTGTTGAAATTGTACTGTTTTGCAAATGATTTTTCCGACCACTTGCAGTGCCTTCCTTGCCCACCAGTAGGCCCGGGCCCACAGGTTGGGAACCCCTGGTCTCCCTCTTTTAGCCACCCAGATGAAAAGACAAGGTGCTTCCATCATCTTAATGTTTTTTTTTTTTTTCTCTTTCTGGGATTGTTCCAAACATGTGGGAGAGCCTTTTCTCTGCTGTCTTTTCCCAGCACGGGCGCCTGCTGAAGTGGCTCCAGTTAGCTGTCTGCAAATGACATTGGTTCCCCTCCGTTGGTCACATCCTGTGTCCCGGATACGATACTCATGACCATGAGTTGTCTCTGTATTCCTAATGGAAACACGTCTGGCTTTGCACGATGTCCAGTTTTGGGAAGATGGTGCTGAAATCATTACTACAGCTTCCAACAGGGTAATTCCCATATGTTTACATGACAGAATTGGATTTAGTCAAGAAAAGCCCCTGAATTATTCCTGAAAGTCTTCTTAAAGGGTTTCTCAGTGTGTTCCCTGGCTGTGTTGAAAAGCAGACACCAATTTGAAATTGATACGATTTGTGATAGGTTGTCCACAGCTGCTAAGAGGAGGAGTGTTATTGTACACCCTCCGCTGAGAGTGTGCTGCTCTCAGAGCAGTAAGAGGGAGTGCAGCCCTGAAATAAGTTTGGGAACACACAAGATGAAACAGATGCAAAGCAGGTTTACGTACTTTTCAAAAAGCCACTTATTTGCACTAATTCTAGTCTAGAGGAGGGTATTTCTTTATCTCTATTGCCTTTTATGGTTCTAACCTCTTTGAGTTTGTGCTGTTTATAATAATTAATATTAATTAAAGTATCAGAGCTGTGGCATATTAGCAGTTGAAGGCTGATTGGCTGGTGAGGATGAAGGTGCAGCATGTATGGCCATGGCAGCAGAGACACATTTACAATCGAAAGGTCAAAGAGGTCATTTGGACACAACACAGGTAACTGCTTGCTAACGACCACTCAGCTATCACAAACCCCAGTAGGATGAAATAATCCTGCAAGTACAGTAGCAGGTCTGTACTTCTTGGAACCAGTCAAACAGGTTGACAACACAAATTTGTTTTGGAACTATTGAGAGCTACATGAAGCGCGTGACCTTGACAGAACTGTTCATACTGAATCCTCATCTTGTGGTTGTGATAGCACTAACTGGCCACGTTGGACTCGGCCTGACTCCTCTGTGGTTCAGGCTGCCGCCTTCATTTCATGAAGTTCTTCAAAGGAAAAAAAAAAAGTATGCGCAGGGTTTTACAGCCAGAGGTTAAAGATCAGATCGTCTCTTGTCAGCCGTGGGGTCAGTGTAGCATCATCTCCCTCTGTGAGGGAGTCTCCTACGAGTATATTGCTTCTCTGCTGAATGCCTGTTCTCCCTGTGGGCAAAACAATGTGTGAGTGCGTGTGCATGTGTGCGTGCGTGTGTGTATAACAGTGGAATTTTAATGGTTGTCCAGGGAACAGTGGGGCATGGCATTGACACACACACACACACACTCATCCACAGAGAGAGAGAGAATTTCATAAACACCTCACTTATTATAGACATTATGCAGAATACATATATAATGTGTGAGTGCATATATAAATATATATATATATATATAGATATGACACTTCATACACTGGCTATGCATGATGGGTTCTGGTTTTATAAAAAGCCTTTGACAGTCTGGAGTAGTGTTATATATGTTACCATAGTGCTTGGCAGCACTTCTGTTTCCATTCTGTAACCTCTTCCTTTTCTCCTCCCACTCTTCCTGTTGTCCAGATGAAAAGAAAATGGGGGGATGATTAAAGAGAAAGCAGGTACCTGCTTCTCTGGGAACAGACGCACAAGCACACTGCGTTGTGGGAATAGATAGACGCATAATTTATATCCACTGTGGCCATTACAGGAGGATACAGCCCCCACAAGAGGCACTATGTTGGGTTGATTGTATTCGCCTAAAAATGTTATGATGAGGAGGTTACTCTGACTCATACCGTATTTAACTGTTAACCATCAGTCATGTGAACCAGCAGAGATGCCAGACCTAAACTGTGGCGCCCATATTTTTTTTACCATTAAACCAAAATGATAACTTTGTGTTTTCTTATTCCACAGCCTATGTTCATAAAATCTCATGTCTTTAACATTAAAAGTTTTATTTAACATCGGAAGCTTCATTATGATCATATATATCATCTTAAGTATAATGTGTTAGCCTTGGGTAGTCTGTCTGTCTATGAATAGTTAGATAGGCATGATAACCAAATCAAACCAAACCAAACCAAAATGATAACTTTGTGCTCTCTTAATCCAACGTCTATGTCCATAATATTTCATCTCTTAAACATTTAAAGTTCACATTTGAAATTTTACTCTATGTTAAGTATAATGTGTGAGCCTAGTGTGTATGTGTATGCATGGTTATCACTTCTATAAACTCAGATTAATGCTTTGCATAATGCAAATTAATGATATTCTAGGGATGTCAGACTTTTAAAAAATAATGTTTTGAAAGTGGGTTTAGACTTTGATTGACACATTTAATGGGCTGCTGCAAATAATCAACCCAAAAACCCACAAAGATGATTAAATAAATAAATTGCAACTGGGTCAAATACACATATGCATCCATTGTTATGGGTTTAATTCACTGCATCTTCTCTAGTTTGCAGCATACACTTACAATATATGCATGCATTATCTCCCGTCCAGTGAGATTTAACCACACAGGCTTCCATACTTGATCAAAGACTGACACTTGTTTGAACCGTCTGGTTGGATGGAGCTGCAAAGCGCCTGCGGTCTGCCACAGATCTACACAACATCCTGATTGCATACCCAGGTGGATCTACGGGAATCTCCATATGTATGTGTCCCATCCAGAGTTCACATTCCACTGAAGGGAGCCTGCCAGAGGGGCGTGCACGCTCACAGCCGAGTCTTTTTCACGCTTATACCAGCAGGGACACCTCAGCCACCGAGAGAGAGATTCACGATGGCTCCAGCACTGAATTGCACGCCCCGCATCTTCTTTTGTATTTATGTTTTCTCGCTGCTTTTCGCCAGTGTGTTCTGCGACACGGACGCAGAAGAAGATGAACACGCCAAGCACACATACACGGTGGAGATGTTCAACGAGGCGGTGCCCACCGCACCCCACTTTGTCATGTTTTACGCCCCATGGTAAGTGAACAGTTACCAAGTTTTTTGTTTTTTTTCCCCCCCACGGACGACACTGAATAAACTGAACCGGCAGTGACATTAGCTTTACTTTAACATGTCCCAAATGCACAGAGAATATAAACTATCTACCCCGTCAGAGTTGCCGGTAAGCGGCACATTAGCCGGCAAGCTAGTTAGCATGCGAGCATGGTTGCTATCACAATTCCCATTTGGTTAACCGGTATAGTTAGCACGGCGGCTAACTAGCGTAGCTGAACAGCGGTAGCCCCCAACGGTTTGAAACGTTCGCACCGCGCCGGGCCTCCGTGCTAACAGCTCGCTATCTGTTATAATGTGGGTGAAAACTTTCAGAGTGACTGTTCAGCGGGATATGAAACATTAAAACACAGTTTGTTTTGGTTGTGCTTCATCCGCTGCTAACGCCGAAAATCATCAGTCACCGTGCCAAGTTGTAGTTTGGGAAGCTTACGTGGCACGCACTGATTGACCGGTGTTATGTCAGCGGTGCTAAAAGTGGGGTTCACGGACCCTCCGGAGGTCCTTCAAAAAGGGGAGTCCCAGGATTTCACTAGAGAACACGATGTTAAATATGACCATGATGCAAAGCAATGTAAAAAATAAATAAATAAAAATAACGTAGAAGTTAAGAAAAAGACACTGATGATGGTTAAAATCAGGCTTTGCACATTATCTGTGTCAGATCAACCCAGCGGTGAAGCTTAGTGGTGGCAGCATCATGCTGTGGGGGCAAAGCTAAACAGCACAAAGTAGAGAGATATCCCCTCGGGAAAACCTGATCCAAAGTGCTCAGGCTGGGCTTGAGCTTCACCTCCCTCAGGAAAGTGACTGTGCTCCCAGTCAAAATAACACATTAGAGGCCCTGAGTGGTCGAGCCAGAGCACCAACTTGAACCCAGTCAAATCCCCTGTAAAAATATCTGCTGTCTATTAACAGTCCAGGACCAACAGAGGAGAAATATATCCTGTGCATGTCATACTCATGAATTCAATAAAGGTCTGAATACTGAACAGATTGCTAGTGTGATAGTTCAGGTTGTCCTTTTTAACAGATTTGCAAATGCTTCGACATTATGAGAGGGAGAAAGCTACAACTTAACAAAAACGATAAAGGTCAAGCCATCTGAAAACTGTCTAAATCCACTGTGTGTTGTGTTCAGGTGCGGCCACTGCCAGAGATTACAGCCGACATGGAACGAGCTGGCAGACAAGTACAACAGCATGGACGAACCCCCTGCGTACGTGGTGAAAGTGGACTGCGTCCAGGACACCAAGTTCTGCTCCAATGTCCATGGGGTTCGAGGATACCCCACGTAAGTACAGGAGCCACATCAGCTGTTAAATACAACTAACAGAAACACAAAACCGCAATGGAAAATGATAGACTAGCTGTGATGTTTGCAAATAAACACTAATTTTCATCACTGATTGACAGAGAAGTGACACATTGACCTGCATTAAGTTGAATATTCTCAGAGTATCATCATCACACCCTCTTAAATCCTGCTGATTGTTTGCCATACCTGCAAACACAGCAGTTTCTGGGTAATGATTAACAGACCTTGCATAGCAAAACATTACCAGGTCTATCTATAGTTTAAAATGATGAACTATAGACAGGGATCATAACTCTGCCATAATTCAATTCATTCAATTGAAAATAGTTTTTTTTTCTTTTGTGTTATGTCTAGGCTGAAATTGTTCAAGCCAGACCAGGAAGCAGTTAAGTATCAGGGATCCAGAGATCTGCAGTCCTTGGAGACGTGGATGCTGAAAACACTCCAGGAAGAGCCTTCGGTGAATTGCGCTCAGTTAATTACGTGATAAACCAGTAACGCTCGTACTGAACAGTTAAGTTCATAGATGCTTGTTTGTGTGTGTCCCTCAGGAACCAGAGAGTGAACAGGAGCCTCCCAAAGCCCCGGAGCCCAAACAGGGCATGTATGAGCTCACTGCTCTCAACTTCAAGGCCCATATATCCAAAGGTAAAGATCAAGATTGAAATATGCTTCGTGAAAGTAGTGTTAAAACAACTAAATTAGGCAATTTCAGCTAGTGTATTTACACAGCTGTATCCCGCCTTAACAGATAAATTATCTCTTTTTTGTCTTCATTTTTGAACTTTAAGTTTTCAGACACACTCCGTGTTGTTTCTCGATCCTTTTATTAGAGAATGGAAACGCTTCAAAACCTTGATTAACATAACTGACAGTTCAACACAAGTACCTGAGCCACAGTCCCCAGTGTCAAGTTGGTGCAATATGTTTCTCGATTTTTACGCAACGGCTTCAAAAATAAACGTTGCTCATGATAATTGTCTCCGTGGAATTACATTTTTTAAAACTCTGCCAAAGTTGAATGTTTTGGTTTTGAAGAAAAATAAATTATTCGTGTTTGGAGACGGGGAAAAAAAAAATGCAGGATGTGACATAGGCATTTTTAAAACTGTTTATAGGTCCCACCTTCACATCTTGGCAACAGAGCTGCAATAAACATTGTGTAATTGGTTGCGTAAAACCTCAGGATAAGAGGTGTACAGTTTCATTCCCAGCAGCTGTGTGGAGTTCATAGTGGATTCAGCTTTTGTCTTTGCTCCATCAGATTAAAAACTATGAACCGATAAACTTGTTCAGCCTCCCTTTAGTACAGGATTTGCAATTGTGTTTTTATGTTCCCATGGAAATGAATACATGGAAAAGCATTTTACCTATAATTTACTTTCTTATTTGTGTTAAATTTTCTCGTTACTTAGCTGCAATTACCTTTTTCTTACATGAATCTTCTCCTTTGTTTTTCAGGTGCTCACTTTGTCAAATTCTTCGCCCCGTGGTGCGGTCACTGCAAAGCCATGGCCCCCACCTGGGAACAGCTGGCCACCACCTTTGAGCACTCTGATGATGTCAAGATCGGAAAGGTGGGTCATTCAGCTCATGTACAGCTTCACAGGTTCCTGCTGCAAATATACAAAAGTATTACCACATAATGTGACGGGGGGTAAATTGTATTTATAATAATGCTGCCCTCTGTGCTCCATTTACTTTACATTGCACATAACTTTACACCACCCCAGGTATTGCATTTCACTTATCTAGTATCTGTTGGTCATGTGAAAAGCCATCTCTTTATTTCCTGCGCTGTCAAACAACCTCTTCTTAAGCAAATTTGCAGAGTGAGTGTTTGCATTTGTGATCACGGTTTGATAACGCGTGATCATTAATGTGTGGCCCAGGTTGACTGCACACAGCACTACGAGGTGTGTTCTGACAACGGTGTACGAGGATATCCTACACTGCTCTTCTTCTTCAATGGACAGAAGGTATGAAGAAATGTTTGGCCTGGTTCTGACTGGCCACTCTTAAATAAACTCTGCAATTACTGCTTTTATGACATTGCATCACAACGACATGGTAAAGATAAATATATAGAAAAAAAGTTGATTACATTAGAATAAATGACCAGTGTTTTGTTCTTCTTCTTATTAACTTGCTCATATAAATTGCATGTGTGTGTTTGTGTCTTCTTACAGACAGAACAGTACAAAGGCAAAAGAGACCTGGACTCTTTCAAAGACTTCGTGGACAACCAGGTGAAGGCTGCCATCGCTGAGGAGCAGGAACCAAGCGAGGAGCAAAAAGCAAACGAGATCCCCACTGACGAGCCAGAAAAAGAGGAGGTAAAGGTGGGTGTGAACAAACCCATCATACACCAGAAAGATTCATTTTCCATTCTCAATGTGTATTCCCTGGTTTTTGATGGGACCATGGATCTACAGATGGCTGCAGTGCTGCTCATTCCTTCAAAATAGGGCAGTAGTAGTTGCACACAGTGGTGCTGTTTTATACAGATTATCCCTAATAATAGGTTTTTAAAACCATCCCTGTAAAATTAAGTTGATGCAAACAGACAAACTCTTAAATGACAGTGCTTTTAGTGTGGTAGTAAATAACAGTTTCTTCTTCCGTCCTGTCCACAGTCCAGTGTCCTGGTCCTGACAGAGGACAACTTTGATGAGACGGTGGCAAAGGGCTTCACCTTCATCAAATTCTACGCTCCATGGTAAGCAGTATGTGGAATTATATTCATGTTTCAATGAGCCTGTAGTTCTAAGCTGAACTGATCTGGTTGTATGATTTGTAAAGTGCCTGCATTGCTCAAAAGACTGAATCTTAATTTGTGTCAAACCTTCCTGTCTCACCCTGCTCGGTAGGTGCGGCCACTGTAAGAACCTCGCTCCAACATGGGAGGATCTTTCCCTCAAAGAGTTTCCTGGCCTCACTGATGTCAAGATAGCCAAAGTGGACTGCACTGTTGAGCGCACACTCTGCAACAAGTACTCTGTAAGTGTGTGGATGTCTTACTGAAATGACAGAGAAAGCAGTGACACTGATGTCCTCGTGCCAAAAAATGAAATTAAACTCAGCCAATGCCCCCCCCCCAACAAAAAAAAAGAAAGCAGAGGAAATGCACCAGATATTTGCCTTTTCCTCAAGGACACTATTTCTCGGCTCTGAATCAGTGTTAATGTTTATGGTGCATTGAAATGCTGCCACACAGCCTGCTGTTCTAAAGCTGGAAACCAGAATGAATTTGGTAAATGTCTGACTACCACAAGTCAGGTCATATGTGTGGGCATCCAGAAAAATGCTTGTACCTCTCTAGAGATAAACCTGATCTTTATTTGTATGTAGCCTCCAGCTCGCTCCTGTTGGTGCCACTTCTCTCTCCACCACATATTGCCTTGGTGCAGATCCAAAATGAAAACCTGTCCCAGCGTGTTCCTTTTTCTCTGCGTAAGCACACTGAATAATCCCCTGTTGTTGTTCTGTCCTCTCTCTCTCTCTCTCTCCAGGTGCGAGGTTACCCCACGTTGCTCATGTTCAGGGCGGGCGAGCAGGGTGACGAGCATCACGGTGGCAGGGACCTGGAGAGCCTTCACAGCTTTGTGATGAGGCAGGCGAGAGACGAGCTGTAAAAACAGTAGAGTCAGCGCCCACACTGCATATCTGGCCAGTAGGACACCACTCTCTCTCTCATACACTTGCCAGATCTTTCTTTATCTCTCTCCAATCAGGTTCTCCTCAGAAAGGAATCAGCCAATGGCAGACTGCCACAGTCTGTTCTTACTCCAGTGTTCAAGGATAGGATGATTTCAGTAGAGTGTTATGGTTGTCAGTGTATTTCTCATTGCTGCTTCCCATCCCCAAATCTCCTGATATGGAGAATACTATTGTATTGGTTGGGTCTGTAAATGAAGCAATATGTCTGACACCCACTTTGCAAGCACTTCTAAATGATCAGAACCTGACACAAGTAATGTTTATAATGATAATAATTAAAAAAAAGTAGCACTGAAGGCCAAATGTTCCACTTTAAAATAAGTTGTTTGACTTTTTTAAATGCAAAATTTTATACATGGGATCTGTTTGTTAAATTATGAGCCATTAATGTTGCGGTACTGTCATTCGAAGCAGTTGTAAAAGTTAGAATCACCCGAATGTGAAATTGAGTGTTAAGTTGAGGGTTCCTCATATCCATGCCAGTAATGGCCTATCTGACTTAACTCTCAGGGAAATGCGTGTGCAGGCTGGAGAGAGTGTTAACAGAGGCTTTATTGTTGTCACAGGAGTCTGACATGGCACAGGGAAATGACTTAATATTTCTCTTCATGACTAGGAGTAAACTTAAGATCAGGTCAACCTCTCATGCTCATTGAAGTGTAAAGAAATGTATTCATGCATCCTACTCCATTTCTGACCCCTGTGGTCTCAGTCTCCCCTCTCTGCTCTTCAAAGATTCAGCGACTCAGGCCGGGAACATGTTCCTCCATTATCTCTTGTTACTGAACATCTAAAAACTCAGAAAAGGTCGTCAGCAGGTCATTTCCCTAAAAGTGTCCTTTCATGACCATCAAATGCAGAAATCATAGTATAAAAAGTTGTTGTTGTTTTTTTTTTCTTAGGCCATGTTTGCATACAAAGGTGTTGGGAACCAAGAGGTGGGGCAGGAGAGGGCAGCAGGGTATTAAGGTTTAAAATACAAGCGGCACAAGTTCTTGATTTCATAAGACGGAGTGCACTACTGTGATTGGTGCTGAACCTTCAGTTATAGCTCTTTATCAGGACACGTATGTTTTCCTGGTCATCAAGAGCTTAGACCTGAATGAGCAGTGACTCAAGCTTAGGGTCAGGTGGGCTGGCTAACATCATATCACCTCTATAGACTGTGATTGTGAATGATTTTTTTTTTATTATCCTGTATCATAACCATTGACCCAGCGTATAAACAGGCTGAACTGATTCAACAGTCAACGGCCAAGAAGAAATGTAATGTTTAAGTCTTCTCAGCACACAACGCTCAGTTATCAGGCCATGCTCAGTCCAAGTCAAACGCTCTTTGTCCCAGGTGAAGTTTAAAGCACTGCACGATGCAGGGTACCACTTGTTGTCTAATCTGCGCACACAAACAGTCAGAGACACAGCGGTTATTTGTCAGTAAAAGTTTTTATGGATAGCACATGGTCTAAAGAACTCCAGCGACAAGTTTGTTTTTTTTTCCTCGTGAGTCATGGGTTGTGCACCACCCATGGATTTTGTACAAAAAAAAAAAAAAGAGTAAATAATGGCAAGTTGTAACATGAGATTTCATAATAAAATTTTTTCAAAAATAAGACTTCATGTTGTGTTTTTTGCATTTGTCTTTATTAATAAGGTATGTGATTTCTTTTTAATAAAAGGTGCAATAAATAAACCGAGAATGTACAAGTATTTACAAAAAACAGTCTAAACATGATCACAAATGTAAACAGCAGCTCACCAGAGGTATATTTTGTAATTTATGATTGGTTAGGCATGTAAGGTATCTTGATTCTTACTGGTATTAGTTTTTCATTAAAATATGTAAAAAAAAAATTAAAAAAAAAAAAAAGAATGGAAAAAAAAGTATAGATATATATAGATATATATGTATATATAAAGCTCACAGTAACATGTTCAATTGGCAGGAACGTAGCCGCTGGACAGAAATCTCAACATAATTTTACCCTTGGGGTTGAAAAAGCAAAGGGCTAATTTCAGAAAGAAGCTGGCACCGAAACCGTTCTGCCGTCTGTTTTTGACTCGCTAAATGTTTTTCCACAATCTCTTGATGAGTTGTCAGGGGTGGAAGTGTTTGTTAACCTTGTGAGTGCAGCAACATGGAAACGGCCGTATGCGGTATGTCGGAGGGATAAGGCTGTATTCTTCGGCTCTTTGGAGAAAAACATCAGTTTAGCCAGATTGTGCATCATGTTGAACCAGTCCGGTGAAAAGTAGCCCAGCATGAGCCTGGCAAATATTGACTTGGAGGGGGTGATATTTGAAGGGGTGCACTACTAAAATTGCATGCGGTCACTTTGGTTCAGTCCATATTATATTTTAGGAAGGCAAATATGGCTTGAGAAGAAAATACATCAGGAAATAGGAAGGAAATTTGAAACGACTGACTCCAATGCATCATTCATTCAGCGTTGGATTGTTTGGGTTAACAGCTTTTGCACTGAAAAGGAAACCGGGCTTGTGTTTTCCCATCTGACTCGAACCATTTCTACACGTTTTCTGTCATTTGACCAGGTGACGTCACCGACTACTGTTGCTTCTTCTCAGTGCTGCGATAACACCTGAGCCAGCTACCTGTGGTCATGCGCTGTAGAGAAGCTGTTCATCGGTAATTACGTGAGCCTCTTCTGAGAACTGATCCACTGTGGTCTATATATATATACATATATACTGCATGTGTGTGTGTGTAGGAGAAGGGAAAGAAAGCAGCGCTCGGACTGGTCCCACAACAGTTCAGTTTTTTGCCCCTGCTCCTCTCGGTGAGGGAGAAGGTGCGGTAGCCTCTTAGGCGTTCATACACACACTTCCATAAACACATATACAGACTTAAACACTCCCTCCCCTCCCAAACACACACACACACAGACACACACACAAACACACAGTCACTCATTCACTTGCAGACCCATGAAAGAAAGACTCCACTTTAAAGCCAGTAGAGAAGGTGATAGACCATTCGGTGACTCAACATTGGCGTAGGGTGAAGTTGCCTCTGGATGACACCCATATGGTGTCATATTTTGCAATGGTCCCTACTTAGGGTGATGCTTCGATGACAAATTATGTAATCAAGTCAATTATTGTAATAGGATATGTAAATACTCTTTCAGGGCGGACATTCTTTGCAGGCTTAGGATTTGGGCAGAAAAACCCGTGTCTACTTGAGGTCAACCTCACCCAGGAGTCACTGCTCCAGTTGCAGCCCTTTGCCAACCCATTTGTCAGTCAAGCATTACTGGTCCTGGATGTTGTCAGTGGCAGCCACAGGCCCGCACCACCATGTTCTTGTATTTCTTCAGTATGACGTTGGAGTTGTCGTCGAAGTAGAGCACTGAGATGGCGTGGAGTTTGGTGGGGGCGCAGCATGGCTTCGGTACGTTCTCAGGGTTCATCAGGTGCACCTGAGGGAAAAAAAAAAGAAATACTTAAAAACTGCTGTCTGCATTTAGTCTACAGGACCAATCCCCATCAAACCACACAGTCCACATTCAGAATGAACTGAGCATGCTTTATTACATAAACAACACTGCAGTCCATTTGTGGAGAAGCCAAGATATCCTGACGTCAAGAGTGGGTCAAGCTCCAAAACCACTACATTCCCCATAATGCATCTCAGGGGCATTATTGTCAGACCCTGAAACCTTGGTAAATGCTCATAGCATTCAAACGCCACTCTTTTTAACCCTTTAGAGGTCCAGACAGACTCTCCATGCACCACAGAAGAATACTTATCCTGCACTGTGTATAAACAATGTGGTGACTTATTGAGGTTAAATTCCTATGGGTTGGTCTTACCAGTGTCTGTACGATGGCGTGGTTGGTGGCGTTCATGTGGGCATTAAGGGGGAAGGAACACTCTCCATCACAGTAGTTGGCTGCGTAGCCTTCAGGAGCAATGATCCAGTCCTGAGAGAGACACAGCAAACAAAGAAAGCACAGTCTGAGCAGGGAAAACCGATCAAACCAAGTAAATAAAACAGCCTCATAAATTAATAGACTACATGTTTGTTTATAAACAACAGAAAAGCATCTGGTTTTATAATTCCACTATAATAGAATAATCATTTTTGCATCATCATTCCCTTTCCATGTGAGAAAAAGAGAGATTTATATGCTGTCTCCCTCTAGATGTCAGTGCTGTGTCAACATCTCACTGTTTGTTCTCTTCTGCTTCTTCACACAAATACACACAAGACCTAAGTTGGATGCCTTAAAGCTACTTTCTCTTCTCTTCTCACCCACCACTTTCACATGATGTTTATCATATGTGTATAAATGATGTCATTAAACTGTATACACCAGATAGAAATGTGCAGGCATCCAGAATGTAGCTTTGAGTAAACATTGATTACATTATCAGCCCTAAATGTCCCAAGTGGGAGGATCCCTGCTTCTACACTTGTCTGGGATAAGAAAACATTTCCTACCTGCCAGCCCAGCTCTCTGAAGCTGACGTAGAGCTCATGTCTTCTGCATGCTGTTTTCTGATCGCTGCTGTTGTAATCTGCAAGAGAAACACAGACATGGTCAGGAAACTCTACCTTTATAATGTGCACAGATTTCTCGTCATCCAGCGTGGATGAATGTGGCGCTAAATGAACTTATCACTGAGGGGGGGTGTCAATGAAAGACATAAAACTGATCGAAAATGAAAAAATGTATTTATATACATATATATTTCTATTTCATAGATCAAAAGTTACCTTAAAACCTTTTATTAAATTCCTTCAAAGTCTTCACTACATGTAAAGTGAAGCTTAGTTAAGGTCAATTAGACTACAAGAACATTACCCTAAAAACAAGAAAAGACTAAAAAAGTCTGGCTACAAAGCAACCAATCAGAGCAGAGTTACAGAGAAACCAACCAGAAATGAGGTACAACAAAGCAAACCAATCAGAGCACACTGCAACGGCAATGAACCAATCAGAATAGAGCTACAAATCAACTTCAAATCAGATTAAAGCTACTTATCAACGAACCAATCAGAATAGAGCTATGAAAGATACAGCTTCATTAATTCAGTAAGCCACAGGAAATGAAAAGGTGAACTGGTCTCGACAGTCGGTGGCAGGATGAGGTCAAGAGGTCGTCTGTAATCATCACATACAGTCAGGTGTTTCCCCAGTTTAAGATTCCTTCCTCTCCAAAAGGAAAGGCAACTCGCTGAATGTGTGCTAATGTGGAAATGCAGAGTTTATATGTGCATGTGCATGTGTGTGTGTGTGTGTGTGTGTGTACGGTCAAGCTTGTGTGTGCAAATGATACACACAAATACTAGGTCACATGTTTTCATCCTGGCTCCCTGTGGACTGACTGACCTGCCAGAGTCTTCAACAGCAAAGAGCATTTGGATTTAACAGATTTACTGTGTGGAGACCTTCACAAACGAGGAAACAGACTGGTCCCGAACCAGCTGCTGCAGGACTGCACTGCTTTCTTTCCTATAATTATAACAACAACAAAAAAATTTGTTTTTTTTTTTGTTTTTTTTGTCTTGCATTGTATAGCAGGCTTTCAGTGTGTGAAGTGTTTATATAGGAGGAAACATCTGAGGACAAAGGAAAAGTGCCATAGAGAGAAGCGGGCTAAGTGACTTGGCTGACCTGATCTAAACTTGAGGTGATGTTTATAGAGAGGGAAAATTACACATTACAGTCCTGCAGAATGATAGGGCTTCCATAGAGTTAATGTATAGAGATTTATGAGCCTGCACTGGAATATGAACCTTTGGGGTTTTAATAACTTTGGCTTTAGCATCTGTGTCCTTGTGAACATTGTTTCCATACGTAACATTAAAGTGTCAGTACTTCTGAGACCTCGCTCTGATCATCTCATGTGAATTCTCTCTCAAGCTTTCAGTCTGAATAAACTCCTTTTTTGGTCTGAACAAGATTCAGATTTCAAAGGAGACAGCTTATAGTGATTAAATATTAGCAGAGTTCATTTGGGGTCTAGAAAAAAAAGATTTTTGACCTGTTGTACTACTACCAGCTGTCACGTACTGAAGCTCTCTTCTAATTTATTTGCACAAGGGTGTTTGGACGGACAGTGTTTTTGCCTTTGACTGCCAGTTCACTGTGTGTATTGGTGTGCACACTCTCACATCGTGTGACATCTTGGGCCTTAAACAGTGCGCATTTATCGTCCCCCATCCTCCCAGCAGCAGGTGTGTAAGGTCAGGTGGTGTATCTATATTTTCCTTGCACCTCTTGGCCTTCCAAACCACCAGCACTGACAGTTTGTGGGACTCTTTAAAGAGGAATAGAGCTGATATTTACTACGGGCGTTCAGCCAGTGTAGTGTAAAGGCCCAGATTTGTGTTGCCCATAAACCACATCTCCCCTTCCTGCTTGTAAAAATTTAATGCCACACAGTTACTGCTGAGCTCCGGCCCACGCGAGGCCTGGCCATTCATGTCTTTTTTGTGTTCGCCCACAGAGAGCGTGGGCCAGAAGTAACTTGAAATACTGAGCTTACATATAATAACACATAATACTATTGACTATTATGTAAAAATGCAGTTCTTAAACACTGATTACTCCACAAGGTTTTAGTTTGTAACTGCAGTTTTGCATAAATAATATAACATAATTCAGGTGACTTTATCACTCTCATTCATTTTGGGAACAGTGAGACGTTACTGGAAAACACAAAGGCCTCTGTTCAGACCATAACCAATCCAATCACAAGTGGACAGCTCTAAGTTCAGGTCTTCATGCAGCTGAGACGCATTTGAGATCTGATCACTCAGGTGGTCTGGGCCACATTAGTGTAGTGAGAACACATGCATTGTGGGCCACACTGAAGGAGTGACTACTCCACTGATGTCCTCTGCCCATGGTCTAATGAGCCCCAAAGGTTTCAGATAGTTGTAAGTGAGAGCTGATAATGTCATCAGAGCTGACGTGCAAGGAGCAGACCACCTGTGATTGGATCATGGAGGATTAACGCATATTAACGTAGGTCTGACCTGGACCAATCTCAGCAGGGAAACTAACACACATATATTTCCTAAAATACTGAACATTTCCAAGTTTCACCAGATATTTGCGTAAAGTAAAGCAGCTCGATGAGTTCCTTTTATGTGAACCGAGCTTTACTTTCACATGACACCAGCTTACCTAACTGACCATGTTGAACCTGGAAACGTTTCCATGTGCGCAGATAAACATGCAACTCCGAAACGCTGCCCTCAAACCAGGACACATCGAGGTGGGACAGTGGCCGCTGGCTCACACCCTGCCTATAATAGCAGGGGAAACACTGCTCATTACTGAATGTAAGCACTGTAGCTCTTTAACACTGAGACTTTTGATATGCTGAACTGTAGTACTGAGTCTTGGCCTGATATTAACCCTTCGCTACACTAACCACCATTCATAAAAAAAAACCTGAAACACATTGGCCAGCCTCTGTGTCAGGAGGAAAAGCCTGTAAATTATATTTACCATATGTCATTCTGAAAATACAAGAATCAAACGGCGCCGATTGAGTCGCTGCAGGCTGGGTGTTTCATGTAGGAAGTGTGTAACTCTGTGTGTAACGGTGCAGTTCAAAGGGACAATCCCACTTTTTAAAGTAGAAATTATCCAAATGGTGGTAAAAACTTTGGTTCCATGTGGTAAATGTTTGGAATAAAATCTGACTCCCCCAAACCGAGAAGAAGCCGATGACTGTGAAGACATGAAAGGAGAACGTCACAGTTATCTCTGATGTTTCCCCTCCCACCGACCACTACTACTGAAGTTTATCTTTCTTCCTGTCTTTCATCACAGAGGTTATTAAACCCTGCGAGGGAGCTCCACTATGTCTAATTACTCCAACAGTAAACAAAAGGAGGTCGGGTGGGGAAGGAGTGAGGAGAATGAGGAGGAGGAGACAGATGAAAAAACACAGCTGGCCCGAGTGCTGTGTTATTATAATTCTTTAAGCGATACTGTTAGCGTGGTCAGTCTTTTAGCTGTGCAGCTAATGACTGGCTAGGCCTAATTACAGGCTGCCTGCTCTGTGCCGGGACGTGGTATTCCTTCCCTGGATGGTTGTTAACTTCCCCCACAGCCAAACGCCCAACCCGACTCCCATTACCTCCCAAACCTGCTTTACCCACAAAACCCTAAATTACCCTTAAAGGTGTTGTATTGTTCTTTTGGCAAGGTGCAGACCAGAGGTGCTGTAAGCGTCTGACAACAACATTCATGCATTCTCCTTGTTAATCTAAATGTAAGTGAAAATGCATATTAAAAAGATCAATTTGCCCACTAGTCCAGTAAATAAGACATTAGACAGCAATTTGTCTCCAAATTGTCTGCTTTATGAATGAAAAATGGGACACAAAGATGATTTATTGCTCATATAATAGCATTATTATTTTAAAACTAATGAGGCAGAAATTTTATTTGGCTCAATTTATCCTCCTTTGTCATCTGGAAGACATTTAATCTCACATGTCATATTAAAATCCAGCTCGCTAAAATTTGAGAAAGCAGCAGGATCCAAAACGTTACAGAGAACGCAGCTGGGAAAATTAAGTTTCCCAGTTAATGTGTTGTTTTATAGGAGGAAGGAATGTGAGTTATTGAAGCAGAGCTCTGCAGTCGTGTTCATCAAATCTAAATGAGCGTGGCTCTGAAGACGTCTCAGGGTGTGAAGATGAGGACGAAACTGCACCAAGGTGATAAAAAAAGACGCAGTACAGTCAGTGCAGCGGTTTGACCACACAGGTCAGGAGTGTGCAATCTGGTTAGAGGAAGGAAATTATTTTTTAAAAAATACACAGAGTCAAGTAACTCACACTCAAAAAAAAAAAAAAGTTTAAAAAGCCTCTGTGTGGAAGGTAGTGCACACTGGGGCGACCAAAAACAAACAGGTCGCTGCCTTCCAGGCCTTAGATCTCGTGTTTTTTCGGAGAAAGTGAATTATCAGTGATTTCCCTCTGAAGGTTCTTTTAGTGGCGGCGACCTGAAGCGATGCACTGTACGCCAAACAGAAAGCGGGGGACATCGTCCACATTTTTGTTTCACCCCATGAAGGCTCCACAAGACAGATGCTCTCCCCATCCATCCTGTCCTCCTCCCTGTCTCTGGAGTAAGTGATGCGGTATTGAAACCATATGCCCTCCTGAATTCCTCATGGATCCTCCCATCCCCGTCCGATCCCAGCAGTCCGGCACTGGCCG
>OMNW01009350.1:5769-42799 GCA_900303245.1 Selene dorsalis
CCAAAATTTGCATGTGAAAAGATATCCAACAGTAACTTATGTATTGAACTCCTGTTTCTGGTACACAACAATGATTCAAAAAGATTTGATATTATAGAGGATTTAACTGGGTCAATCAGCTGTGTTTATGTGTGTATAGAGTCCTTAATCTTTGGTGTGCAATAACCATGTGTAGACAAACAGGCAACATGATGCTGTGTCCCAGTAACTGACTCTGGGGATTAGCAGACTGTGATAGATAGACCAGCGGGGCTGTGTGTTTGGCTGCCTCTTGCTGAGGCCTCATGCGTGAACTTGTGGACTTATTGTGAGGAAATAATCATATATATATGAGATGGTGGTTTTTCTTTTTCTGTTTTTGGTTTGAGGATCAAATTCTGCACATTTCAATTAAAGTGTCACAGGTGCGTTTGATTGTGATGATTGTAGGTGTTGCAGACATTCAGTTGTTATCACTGTCTCCCCTGAGCTGGTTGTTTGATAGATGAAACTCTTAATGAGGGAGAAGAAGATTGGATTAGCTCATCCCTGCCCTGCCAAGCCTGTTGGAACATTTCCGTGTTTGCCTTGCGCGACTACACTCCTGGGACTGTTGTGCTGAAAGCCTGCCTCCAGGCAACTCACCTTTACATGTGCTTTTACCGAACAGGTTTTACAGCCATGCAAATCTGACGGCTTTTTCCATTTTGAGCTATGCAAAGAAATGTTTCGTCTGAACTGAGAAAGAAGTGCCATTTTAAGTAAAATGTTATTTACACTTGACTACTGACATGAATGAAATGCATGCTTATTTGACCTGCCTTCACTGCTTGGTGCTACAGTCTTGTAAGTCTTTATAAAACAATGCAACAGCTTGAATTAGGTCAGTAGTGTGCCCAGCCAGAGGCTTGTGTGAAATAATGAACTGAAATACTTTGTTTAATAGCTCCCTCTTGTGGTGCAAAATCATAGTCAGGAGCAGCGCTTCTACAAATACTGAGGTGTCTTCTCATTGATACTGATTCTACTGATACTAAAGTATTTTGAGTGTCATATGTGACTGTTCTGCACACAGAGAAAAGCAGCCTTGTTACAGGCTCATATTTAACATCAGTCATTGACACCCAGAAAGTGTTGGACTTGTGTTGCACTGAGCATTATTGTTTTATCATCTCTCATTCTCTTGATAACTTGGTAGATTCGTTGCTCCCCTTGAATGGGGAGAGTGTGTAAAACTGTATGTTACCTGATGGAAGAGGAGGAGGCTGCGTCTCTACAATTCCCTGTCACTAAGAGAAGAGAGTGAAAAGTGGCAATGGTAATTGACGTGGTTATGCAAACCCTATTTATAGCCCCTGTGTGTATCAGCAGCTGTCCCTCTTCTTTCTCCCTGACCAGCCCCTCTCACATTACCCTCCTCCACTTCTCAGACCACAGCTTTACCATGCTGTGCTGATTGTGACCCCGCCCCTGAAGTTGCTATCCAACTCACGCAGGACTAGTGAGTGTGTGCTCTTTGCAGACCCGAGCCCGACCCTGCCTTGGCCCTGACTGCACTGCTCCAGTGACAGAGTGAAGATTGGAAGGTTAACCAGGCCTAGAGAGAAGGTAATGGGCTTGGGCCTCTGGTGGACTGTGTGTGTGGTGGGCAGGGTGATCTGCCCACGGTGTACATGCTCTGCTTAGCAGTTCCATTTGGGCACTGATGGTGTCTCAGAATGGCCTCCTTTGCTGCTAAAACTATTTATAGGAGTCAGTCTGACTGATGAAACCAGGGCCGGGGGTGGTGAAACATGTTGCTGCGCAATTTACTTTCCTCTGTGTGTAAAGAGGCATTTTTACCTTTAAACTGCTAATGAAAAGTGATGACAGGTGATTAAGTAAGTTGCATGTTGACTTGTTGTCAAATCCAAAGTATGTTTGATTCTTTATTAAATGATCAGTTACATTGGTCATGTTTTAAGATTGAGCCTGTACAAATGAAAACACTGACCAGCATTGCTTGTAATTATTTTGTATGTTGACTGAAGTGAAGGGCAGTTCTTCATGAATACTTGTAATAATAGCTTGACCATCAGATCGGCATGTCTTCACTTGTAACACTATAATTCTGAGTGAAGATTTTAAGTCCTGTTTGTAATGTAGGTCTTGTCAGAGCTTTGTGTTCATGTTTCCCTCTTGTCTTTTGCGAAGAAAGCAAACTCATCTTTTTCATCATGTTGTTCATGTGTTCTGTTCTCAGTGCTGCATGGTTCCATTGCCCTGTTGGTGTTGTGACCTGTTGTGAGCAGAAAACAAGTTCACAGTGTCCCACCCCTAAATTCCCGTTCTCCATTGCTCGGCACAGCACATCCTCCTCTTCCTGGCTGTTTGTTGTTTCTTTCTTTCATCATTCCATATATTTATTATCCACGCTGCCCGGCTTGTTCCATGACTTCTGGCCTACCACCATGGCATACAAATCACGCTTTTCATTCTGGGAGCAAAAGGGAAGTCTTGCTTTTGTTTTTTGTTTTTTTGCCTCACAGTGTATATCTGCATCTTGTTGCTTGTGAATATTGACAGTTAAGTCCTTTATGTTGAGTGAGAAGCTTTGGTCTGAATATGTGGTTTGATTTTTTTTTTGTGTCGCATTTTCTTGTGTAGGTTAAAGTTGAGAACAAGCCGGATGTAAGTGCTGTTTTAAGTGCATGTGTTGATATGATACAAACTGTGTTGTGTGCTGAAACAACTTAACCAACTAATCATGAACACAACCTTCTGAAGGCTAAAGTTAATTTACTTTCCAGTGGCCCTCGGGAGTTAGTGTGTGAATATTGGAATAGGTGATGACAAGTACAAAGAGGGTTTGAGATACACAAACATAAGCATATAGATGCTATACCAGCAACAATTTAGATTCTTTACTTTGTGTCTTAAAGGAGTTTTCTTTGTAAACAAACAAAAATGATTACATTCGGTGTTTCTCATCAGATTACATTGTGTTTATCCCTGGGATCTCACAAATCTGTCATGTGTATTCCCTCAAAAGATATTCACAATGCAATTTTTAAGAAAGATTTTAGGTCAAGCATCATTTATATACTTACTAGCAGTCCTCTTCTTTCATGTCTACCACTACTAACCGATGATGAAACCAGTAGCAAAGATATGCCACCTTGTGTGTCCTTGTGTGATTGTGTGAAACAGAACAGAGACCCATCTCTGAAAGGACTATTTAGTGGCAATACTTAACACTCAATACAAAGTTTGTAAATGTTTTTTCTTTTTCCAAAGCTCACCTAATTAGGTTTAATCCGTCTCTGATCCATTCTAATGCAGTTTGGCAATTATATCAAAGGTTGATCTGATTGCATACAGTAACTTGAGTGGCTGCACACATGAGCTTGAGTGATGGTTTTGAAATACACAAATAGAAAAACATAAGCTGACGTGAAGCCATTTTTGAATAATCTTCTATGCAGAGTTTTTGAGCCCAGAATCAGCAGTTTTATTCTTTGACAGTTGATCTGCCTCACGGCTATGAGAATAATCTGCACTCTTGTCTGCGTTGCTGTGTTTGTATCCAGTCTGATGTAGATAGCAGTCAGCCTCAGACAGTCACTACGCCTGGGATAGACACAGGAAGTGGTCCACAGTCAACTGCGTCAACAGCTGAAATGTCCAATAGTAACGCTGCCATGGGAGGACCAGATACTCCAGGCGAGGAGCAGAGTTCTGGTGGTAAAAAGGTGGTGAGGGTTGTTAGAAGAGTTATTAGACGTGTGGTTCCTGCTGCTGCTGGGACGGAGGAGCAGAACCAGCCTGCTGTGCCCAAACCAGCAAAGGTTGCCGGGGAGGATAAGGATGATATCTCCATGGGCCTGACCAGTCTAATGGGCAGAAGTCGAACCAAGGAGCACAGGCCTCGCACCCGCACCCAGGACCGCAAAGAGGACATGAAGGAGGAGGGGAAGCAGGAGGAGGAGAAAGAAAACGTGGCAGAAGAGGACGAAAAACCTACAGTGGAAAAAACAGAGGAGACTACATCCACACCTGCTCCCACTACCTCGGCAACAAACCCTGCGCCACCAAAATCTAACCCCCTCACCCCTCCAGCTGGATTCATCCCTCCACCAAAACCTGACCCTTTGGCCCCCCCTGCTGGTTTCGTTCCTGTCTCCAGACAGAATCTCTTGAGTCCTCCACCTGGTTTCATTCCTGCTGCTAAAAAAACCAGTCCAGTGCTACCAAAACAGAATCCCCTTGCAAGACCTCCAGGATTCATCCCCGCCCCAAAGACAGACCCCCTTGCCCCTCCTGCAGGGTTCATCCCAAAGCCTCGCACATTTGGTGTCAAGAAGCTGGAGGTATTGTGTGAAAGAAGAATTGCACATTCACTTCTTAACCTTGGGGTGGAGCATGTTGTGTGATAATAACAGAGACATTATTGTACATGTCCATGAATCTCATTATGTTTACCCTGATGGGCATCTTCAGCTAGAGTGTATTTGCTTCTAGACATAATGTGTATCAAATTATGATGCCATCATAATTACGCTACAGCTAATCTTTGTAATGGATAAAATAACCAAAACTCCAAAGTACAAGTTGCTGTTTATCCCTGACAAAAACTAGTCTTGATATAATGAAGCCCCAATGAATAAGTGAAGCAAAGTAGAGCACATGTACCAGCTCATGATCAGACTTCATCAGTGAGTATAAGGGCATGCTCATGGCTCACACTCTGCTCGTCCGGTCAGTTGGACTTGTCTATGAGCACTGGGCTGAGACTCATTACTGTCACTTTCTGCAGACAAAGCTTTGAAGCTGTGCTCTGTCTGCTGTAGTGTGGACCATTGAGGCAGAGGCTTCAAGGATCTTTTGGGATGCTCTTTAGAGAAAGGAATCAGGATAAAGATTCAGATTCAATTTTCTATACATAATTGTTAAATATCATTTTCTTAATAACAGTTGATCAGAAAACCATAATCCCACTTTGTCAGGTGTAGTTTGTGTTTTATGCAGACGTAATTCAGCCCTAGCTAAATGTGTAGTATTAATATTTGAATATTATTTTGTAGCAGTTTCAAACCATTTTAATTTGTACCTCAGGCAAGATTATGCTTTATCCTGAAAATGTTGTCAACAGATGTCCATGAGATCTGGCAAACAGTTGGGTATTTGGAAATAGAGCAGAGGATTTAATTTTAGAGATATGTGCATGTTTGCTGCTTCAGGGAGAGATTCGGGTTTCAGATATTGAAAGCAGGATCAAGATGTCAGCTGACACCAAAAGGCCAAAACCACTTTAAGTGGACCCCACAGTACATTTTAGTTTGACTAAGCATTCATGGAGGTCTGTGCTCCCTGGTTATTTTACTGATAAGATATCACAGGAGCTCCATTTCAACTGTGAAACAAAAAGCATGTTTCTGTTGTTGACATGACACACATCAGCCATAGCCATTAAAAACAAATTACTAACTAATTACTAGAAAAAAAAATCATAAATAAGGGAAATTTGTTTTAGTGAATTACATCCAGTTCCAACTTTTTGCATATAACTTTACAGAGCGAAACTGGGTGTAAAATAACCATTGTAAAGGCTGTACTCAGCCTTCATACCCACAACAAAAGAAATGAACCGTGCTCATATATTTTAGAAAATGTAATTTTATTCTGATTCAAACTTTTTGTCATTACAACTTGAAATAGACTGTTGAGCTTCAATACAAATCAAATCAAGCTATATACTATTGATCCAAGTGCTTCAGCTGCAAACTATTACAAATTACAATTGATAGTCCAGTATCAGATGTGGTTGAGTCCGCAAACCAGAATTCTGTAAATCCATAAACGGGAATATTCACCACTGTTGATCGCGTATGTGACTGCAGCCTATACTGCTGGACGTGGAAGCGCCAGTCGTGTTTTTATAATTACACAGACTTCCTCTAGGGATCAAGTGAGGCTACGCACTATAGCTTTAAATTTTTAGGAACAAACATCCCCTGTAGTTTGTCGTATTTTTGTGTTGAAGCTCTAATATCATGCTCATCGTCATCTTCCCATGTTCACTCCATCTCTGTGTGCACGTTTGTCTGTGTGTTTGTGAATATTTACATACACTGTGTAAAGGTAAAGGAGACATCTTGTCCCCCTGTGGCTTCCAATGGTAAACCATCCCCTGTTACACAGCCCCAGGCCCAGTCTTCACAGAAAGAACAGGTGTGTCTTTATCTTGCTGCAAAGCTTCACCTGGCAGTGTGTTTTTCTCCTACCCAAACGCATGAGACTTTTTTTAATGGAATGCTTCTACTTGCAAATTCATTTTTTTAGTTTGTCTCAAGTGGACAAACATACATAGCAGTTATCTATTGATCCTTGATTTTACTTTCTGGCTACCCGTTGTGCAATAACGACTATTGGGCTGTAGGTTCCAGAGCTGATCCCCTCTGAGGAAGATTACAAACGTGTGAAGAGGATCTTCACCATCAATAGCAACGATGTAATATCTTTTTACCTCAGTTTGTTTGGTTTGCACCTGCCATGCTTTACCAGCCCCTGTGACCAGCCTGAGTCAAGTGCTTGAATCCCCAGATAGAGGAAATTATCCATGTCCCTATCAGGCTGTCCCATGCTTTCCCCCCCTGCTGAAAGGTTTCCTGTTACAGAGACACCCCCCAGGAGAATCGGCTACTTTGTGTGAAACATGACTCTTTGAGAGATAATGTCTCTGACTCACAAGTTAAGCAGATTAATACAGTCACTTCAGGAAAAAGACGTGATTGGAAATATAGGGGGATTTGTTGAAAGCGATGAAAAAAGTATTTGTGGATAATTTGATATTACCTTTAATTTGGACTCATAAACATATATGCATGATTGAAATTATACACTATATGGTTGTATCTTCTTTTATTTCAGAAAAGATAACAGCATGAATTTGTGGCTGACATATACACTTCTGATGATGGATTTACACACCTTAACTTCTCTTGTTGCCTTTCTCTCATTAATTCTATAGTATTTATTGCTTTATTTCTACAAGGTCAAGAAAAGCACCTAATGTACTGAATTGTGGGATTATTTTTTCAATGCTGGATTATATGGCAGTGTCTGGTTACTTGTTGCTATTCTTTTTTACTTTTCCTTGCCTTCACCTCCTGTTGTCTCAAATTATGTCTCATGTCTCTACTTTTGCTTCTCCGTGGGTCATTGGATCCCGACTTGCCGCTGTCCTCTTTGCTGTTTGCATGGCTAGCGTGCCAGAGGCCACAAATCCTCTCAGGTACAGGCTGCTCAACCGTGAGTGCGCTGTACTCCCTCGCCTGTGGAGAGCTGGAATCTATGCTTGGTCTCCTCTATTGACCCCTCTCTGCCCTACTTTGTCTATGCCTGCCTGCTTGTCTTTGTCCCCATGCTGCTCTCTGTGGTTCAGTTCTGGGTTCATGTGCCCTGGAATGTAGTAAAGTGACATTAATCAGTGGTTAAAGGGAATTTGGAGGCTTCTCAAGAAGGATTTAGAGGCTCTTAGCGAAAGGAATGTTTAATTCTACCAATGTTGCTTTCAGTTTACAATTAACACAGTATGCAGCTGTGTAATTGTCTTGCCGCATTTGCACTCCACATGCACATGTCACATGCAACTATAAACAATTTATCAAATCTCTTGTACTCAAAACTTTTTTTCAAGTGTGTGTCTATGTCTTAATTAATCCCTGAATTAGCATGCTGTGACCCAGTATCTTTAGATTTTATATTACATTACATCTCTGTGTTAATGCAGTAGCTGAATTTACAATTACATCACATCACACTATTTCACACTTGGCTGCATGGTGCCTGGCTTTTATACCTTCACTGTGTGCTACTGATCTTGTTAACTGTGACTGTTAATGTGGCAGAACATGAATTTTGTGCCCACAGACCAACACTGTACTTTAATACACCTTGTAATCCCTGTTCATTAATGCATTAGTGCGCTAATTCTTTTATGGTGAATCTCTTGAACGGCTCATTTATTCTGCTGCCATTGCTTGACTTACTATGGCACCGTATGACTGCTGCTGGTCTCGCTGCAGTGTTTTGTGTGATGATTTTTACTTGTAATAATTTGTGACTTGATTCGAAATCTTTCCCCTGCACCCGTAATTTGCATTGTCCCGATTGTGCTGTTTGAAATCGCAATTGAATGCAATGTTAAGATAAATCCAGTCACTAAAAAAACGCTGACGTCTCAGCTGACTTCTGTTTTTCCCTTCTCTAGTCCAAGCCTGTTGAAGACCCTGTGGCCATCCTTCAGGCAGCACACTCAGCTGCCGCTCAGGTCTGGCCATGGCTACAACTCACTGTAGCTGTGTTTGCATCCCTCTCGTGTGTCAGAGTGATGTGCGTTTTGTGGTTTTCGTGTCTGATTAACTAGTGAACGATGAGTGGGAGGACAAGCCAGTATTTAGTGAGGCAATCCCACCACCAAGAAAGTCTAGGATATGTTTTCCCTGTGGCTCTACCTGTTTAAGTAGATAAGAGAAGTACCCTCCTTAGGGTCAGCTCTCAGTAGTTAACTTCTTCCTGTCCCCACAACTCCAACACAGGGAAGAGATGCAGTTTTGTGAAATCTTAAATTTGGTGTTTTTAAAATAGTTTGTTATATGTCTTATGTACGTATTTTTGTGGATTTGTGTCGTGTCGATGTTTTTGTGTATGTGATGATGAACCGCCCCCATCACCCTTGTGTGTGTGACATCTTAAACACACTGAGTTTGATCAATGCTTGGTCTCATCCTTGGGAATAAATATGAAAATGAGCCATCGCACAAAAATCATACATGTTTCCCATCTGTTGTTTGCCAATATCTCATTTGTGGGATTCCATTGTGACATTCCTCATTTAAATAACTCAGTCAACAGTCATTTTGAATGTATAAAGTTCAACGCTCATAGAGTTTCATCACATACTGACTGTGAACCTGTTCTTACAGGGGAAGACAGAGGAGCAGATAACAGCAGAGAGAGCCTGGTATAACACAGAAAAAGTATGGCTTGTCCACAAGGATGGATTTTCCCTGGGTGAGTTAACACTTTTCTGCTTTTGTATCATGTGTTTAAAATATTCTGAAGTGAATTTTCAATTCGGTTTCTTCTCAGAGCTGCCATGTCTGACATTTGACTGCAAATCTATGGATCTGGGTGTTTGAAGCATAGAGAATGCTTTTGAAATTTAAATGTTAAAAGAGGGCACCTGAATAGTCTACACACCACTTTACCCCAGGCTGTGTGTAATTAGATTAACTGTGTTTTCAACATGGGCTGCTTGTTTCATTTTAGATATTATTAAAATGGATACAGCTGCCACATATTATCAGACATGTAAGATTAGATGAAGCTTTTGCACTCAGGGTGAGATCGTATGTCATGATAAATTAACTCCATGCTTTGTGGCACTGCAGCAACTCTCTTGAAGACAGAGGCAGGCAGCCTGCCAGAGGGGAAGGTGAAAATCCGCCTGGAGAGTGATGGATCTTTATTGGAGGTGGACGAAGATGATGTAGAGAAGGTATTTAATCATCCAATCAACTTTGAACCTCATCAATTATCAAGGACCCTGGTGGAGTTTGTGAGAGACCTCTGACTTTGAACTCCAGGCAAACCCTCCGATGTTTGACCGAGTGGAGGACCTGGCCTCTATGCAGTATTTGAATGAGTCGAGTGTGATGCATACCCTTCGGCAGCGGTACAGCGGCAACCTGGTGCACTCCCACGCTGGGCCGAACATGGTGGTCATTAACCCCATTAGCGCCCCATCAATGTACTCTGAGAAGGTAGGCTGCAGCCTGTGCATATGATGACTCATCTCTTACAGAATAATTAAAATGAACAAACTTACAAAGCGTAATTGATATGTATGACCACTCCTCTATGATTTTGCCCCCCTCTTCACTCTGCTGCTTTACTGTCCCTTTGTCTTCTTCCCAGGTGATGCAAATGTTCAAGGGCTGCAGAAGGGAGGACACTGCCCCTCACATTTACAGCATGGCCCAGGCTGCTTATAGAAACCTCCTGACCACTCGCCAGGATCAGTCCATTGTCTTGCTAGGGAAGAGTGGGAGTGGCAAGACCACCAACTGTCAACACATCATCCAGTATCTAATTACCATTGCTGGGAGCACCAACAAAACCTTTTCTAGTAGGTTTGAAATGACCCAAATGCTTCATAACAGTAATGAAAACTGAATGTGTGCTGTTGTTAGTCCCTAAATGACCGTATGTGTCTTTGTGGTGTGTAGCAGAGAAATGGCAAGCAGTCTACACAGTTTTGGAGGCATTTGGAAATGCCTCTACCTGTATGAATGGGAATGCCAGTCGTTTCTCCCATATTGTTTCGCTGGACTTTGACCAGGCGGGCCAGGTGACTTCAGCCTCCATCCAGGTAGAAACACATATGCTGCTTTTTAACTCACTCATTAATAAATCTCCAACAACTATGATGTCACGACACTGTCATAAACTTGTATAGACCTCCGAGCTTTATTTTGCTTACACTGAATATACATTAATAAATGTAGTTTCCTGTCATCCAAACACCCTGTTTTGTTGTGGCCTTGCAGACCATGCTTCTGGAGAAGGTGAGGGTGACAAGAAAACCAGAGGGAGAGTCCACTTTCAATGTCTTCTACTATCTGATGGCTGGAGTGGACAGCTCTCTCAGGTCAGGATTGATACTGTTATGCCCATTAAATGTACAATACACAGCTCTGTAATGGATTGATATATAGTAATATGTTGCAATGATTTAGAGAATATGACCTATCTAATATGACATATCTTTCCTGATGGTGTAAAAAAACAGACATGAGAGATGTTGATGTCTTATTTTTGTGCTGTTCTCATTTCATCAGAACTGAGCTGCATCTTAACCACTTGGCTGAAAACAATGCATTTGGAATTATGCCTCAGACAAAGGTAAAGACTGCTTTTTAATGGGAGACTGGATTGGAAACAAAAATATTGCTTTTACCTGTTATAAAGCTGCATGTTTAACATCACATGTCTTGATCAACTGATCAAGGAGCTCTTGGCTTTTTAACATCTGCCAGAGGCCTTGGAATTGAAACTATGTTGATTAGCCTTGTCACAGTTTACTCATAACAAACAAACAGTATAAATGAGAATAGATCAGAAATTGCATTTTGAAAGTTGTTGAGATTTGCTAATCTAGTTTTAACATAGAGTATCACAGGCCTGTCTACCTCCCAAAACTGTGCTTATTTTAAGACATTGCATGACTGATAGTGTAATAAGGAATTTTATTTTATCATCATATTTTTGCTATCTGTCAGGCTGAGGATAAACAGCGGGCCTCCCAGCAGTTTTCCAAGCTACAAGCAGCGATGAAGGTTCTGGGGATCAGTGGTGATGAGCAAAGGGCTTTCTGGCTCGTCCTTGGGGCGATTTACCATCTCGGAGCTGCAGGAGCTACTAAGGGTGAGATTTCTGAACCCACCACTTGGCTTACCTTTTTATATCTGCATCACTCCTTGATGAGCTTAATGCTATTCATAATAGAACACACAGCAGTCACAAAGATGCAAAGGATCATCCTTGACACGCACACACCCACGTACTCTACAGTACATGATGAAATCACTTGACTTAGCCCGAAATGACCCCTGTTAGCAGAAATCTTTTTAATAACTCTTTATGTAATGTCTCAAATGTAAAGCCTGTATTATGTCACTGTAGGTAACATCTCCCGTGTGATGCAAGGCAGCTGCAATTCAAGTAGTTGAATTATGCATTTGCACTATAAAAGAGTCAGTGAGCAGGTTGTTGGACTGCTCCATCACACTGATCTACTGCTCAAAATAAAGAGTTTAGTCAAGAACATACTGGGATGACTGATTGGCGATTCATTGTCACAGTTTAACAGTTCTACAGGATCTGGGCTCTCGTCTCATTTTTTGTGCTAGACTCTATGATTCCTATGTGAATGATCATTTTGTATAAACAACCAAAAGAAAGTCAACTGAAGCTTTGTTAGGAAACAGTGTTGCAGCACGATGACAGAAAAAAACACCCATCAATCTTATTCTGACTTTAAGGTCTGACATAAGTTTTATCTTGGATGATGAGAATGCATCCGGCAAATACAAGCAACAGCAGCTTTCTCAAAAACACGGATTTGTTCTTGTCTTCTGAAGCTGTGTGTATGACGAAACCTAACATAAAATAGTCTGATTGTTTTTTTTGTAGCTCTAAAGTCATAGATATGCCTCTCACAGAGCATTTGACTTTCATTTTAAAATTAGATATCTGCAATTTAAAGAGTCTGGAGCCAGGAAAAGTACTTTTATCAAAGGTGAGGTTAGTATTAGTCATATTTTGTTTCTAAATATGAAGCATCCTTTGGTTTTTACAAGGATGGAATTATTTATAGCATTTAAATAAATGCCTGTCCAAACAGACATTTAAAAGGCGTTGTTTATTCACATCTAATATGACATCTTAGATTGGATTGGATTCTCTATATATTATTCATTCGAACTCTCACCAGTACAGAATTGTTTGGCAAATTTAGCAAAGTCAAACTAAGGTTGCGTCAAAAAATATACAAAGAATATTTTTATCTGAGTGCCACTGCTGTACAAATCATTTACCCTGATGTCTCCCTGTCTTTGTTTTGGGAACTCTTAACAAATACAGCATATTAGAATAACTTATAAAATGAAATACAGTGTAGGACTGCAGTGGCAGGAACTCTGTATTTTGTGTTGTTGATATGTTTGTTCATTTTTTACTCTCTGACTGCACTGTAATTGCCAGTCACTTATGCAGAATTGCTTGCCAAAGTATCCTCAGTGATTCCTTCCAGCTGGCTGCCAATCTTTTTGATGACAGTGTAACACCATCCAGGAGCAGTTCTGAAAATTCCCAGCAATGAATATTGTCCTGCGTAGCATCTGCTGTTGGGAATACAGACCCTAAACAACTTTGCTCTGATCGGCAAATTAGTGGATGACTTATGGACTTGGATCCCTATTCTCCCATTAAACACAAAGTGGTTCTTATGAAGAAACAATACAGAATGGAATAAAAGTTATGACCGTGAAATGATTACCTTTAGATTTTGCCTCACAGTTGAGAAAAGACACTCTACACCTGTGGTGCCAGGCCTTTTTTTTTTGTTTTTAGTGATCAATTTTTCATTGTTCTTGTTTTGCAGGCAGATACATACCTACCACAAAAGATAACACGACAAAGACAAAATAATACAAAACTAAAAAAATATGAACAAATATAAACATAAAAAGCACTGTGGCTCCACACACACCATAGGTCTCTATTCAGAGTAATATATGCAGGTTTAAAGGATCCAAAATTTAACAGAGAGTAGAAATGGTGATTACTGCAGTTCTTAAATTTTTATCTGAGATCATTTGGCACGCTGCAGTAGTCCTAGCTCCGGCACCGTACACTCTTTCCACTTACAGGACTTTGTTTATATTTTGCCCCTCACATACAATATAAAAAAGTATATAATAGATGTTCACTGGCATCTCCGTGTTGAAACACAAGAGGGCAGCAACGATCTCTAATCCACCAGAACTAATTACAAGGACCACCGGAAACAGGCTCTTCTCTGTGTGCTGTACTGTCAACACTTATGACTGATTAGTGCAGTTAGAAAAAGGCTTACTGCACTGAGCTTTTTAAGTGCAAATATTGTTCATATGTAGCTTCTTTTTTTGTCTGGAGGAGTCATAAACTTCCTTAATGTTTTATTCAGTGATATTCACTTACATTGCCATACCCAATTTCAGCTTTGATGTTTTACCAGAATTTAAATAGCTGTGGTGGCGAATATCTATCAAAGCTAATATTTAAATGTCTTTGCTTGTCTTCCCAACCATCCTGCTTATCATCATGAAGAGTGTGCAGGGCTTCTGCAGCGCTGATGAAACAGATAGAGCCCACTACTCTCTGTGAGAAATCCCCCAGGTTCTGTTTTATGTCTTAGAAGATACCACTTCATGGTGGATTAAAACAGAAGTTTGCACTCATATCTGCATGTTTCCATCACTCAGCCAACAGATTAAAGAGAAACTTGTCTTTTCTGACAGAGGTCTTTATGTAAATAAATTAATTGTGTCCCCGCTAATGATAAGTTTTGCTTTCATTCTCAAGATAATAAAGGGGGCAATTATTATTTCAACACAGACAGTTTTTCAACACTAAACAATAGAAACTTTTACTTGTAGAAGCTTTTTTCCTCCCAATGTACAGAACCATTCAAGCCGCCAACATTTTCAGCATGCTTTTAGTGCATGTTCTCACCAGCTGTGTCAGTGTCAGCTTGACCAGAGACATAATCCTACCCTGTCACAGAGAGAATTGTCACAAAGCTCCCAGGCCAGCCATGCGCCTGTGGTAGTTGGCAGAAGGGCTAATGGACGTTTTCATGCATGTGTCTCAGCTGGCAGGAAACAATTTGCACGTCATGAGTGGGCCCAGAAGGCAGCCTACCTGCTGGGCTGCACCCTGGAGGAGCTCTCCTCCTCCATCTTCAAGCATCATGCCAAGGGCACCCTGCCCAGAACTAGTACCATCCGCCAGGCTTCTGACGAAAATGGCACAGCAGATGCAGGTACTCCACAGACCGCATTTACCAACAGACTCTTTCTTCTTCATTTCTCACAGCACCCCCTACAACTCTACCCCCCCTTCTATTTCTCTTTGTCAGTTTCACTCTGTTTCCACGCACACATGCACACAAACACACATTTGCCTCTGCTCATCACCTGAGGGAAATTGCATGCTCTGGAAAAAGTAAAGCTTATCTTAGTAATGAATACCACAGCTTTACAATGGCTATTGACAGATAAGTGCACACCCTATGTAGGGACAAGCAATTTTGGATCGACTCTTCATTCATTGTCCTTGAAATCATAATTGCCTCACATTGATTTTTCACATGTGCAGGTCTTCAGACTCCCATCAGGACTGCAACATACTTTGAAGGGCAGGAGGATACAGTAAAAACTGTTACGCAGCAGGGATGAGCAGAGTTGACCTCTGTTTCACCTTTCCCGCATATCCCCTCACATGAGCATGCAGTCATAGATGTCTGTGCATGCATGCACATACTGCCATGCACCCAAAACTCACTATTTAATATGATAGTGGACTGAATTAACAGAACTTAACAGGTGGCCATTGCCTCCAGGCACAGAGGACCTTATTCGCTGTTTCATCTGACCAATTCAGAAACACCTGAGTCATAAATGACACTGCTTTACATATTTCCAACTCATTTTGAATACTTAATGCCTTTGGTCATAATATGTTCAAATGTAGCACATTCTTGTAGAAGCAAATTTAGTGAATGTTGTTTTAGTCTAGATAAAAAAAATATAATTTCCTCTTCTACCTCACCTGGCCCTCATGTTTTCTGTTAATGCAGAGTGTTGTGAGCTGACTGTTTCTGTCCCTGCTTCCTTCTCATACCAGGATCCAAGGCGACCGCCATGGAGTGTTTAGAGGCTATAGCATCTGGGCTTTACTCTGAACTCTTCACTATCCTCATTTCTCTAATAAACCGGTCAGTATTAGTGATACAGTTGTTTACTGAAGCTCTATCAGATCAGGATGCCATGGTTTTGGCTGCATCTTTATATAGTGGATATATAATGATTTTTTTTTCCTTCAGTCCATAGCTTTACAAATCTCAACACCTTGAATAAAATATTTTATAATTTTTGAGGGGTTTGAATTGTTCATGTTGGTTTGGAATGGATTTAATAAAGAGTGTATTTGAAATGGAGGACTTGCAAGTTTTGGACAGAATCTGGATTATTTTTGGTCAAGGTTAGAATCAGGCTTGTGGTGGAGAGAGCTAAGGTTAAAACTAGTTATATGCCGTGAATGTAATCAATAGAACATCATCTCAAAGTGCTGATATTCGTGTGTATGTGTGTCTGTGCATATGTGTCCTGTGTGCTTCAGGGCCTTGAAATCCAGCCAGCACTCCCTGTGCTCTCTGCTCATCGTGGACACACCAGGATTTCAGAACCCCAGGCTGGCTAAGCGCGAGTGTGGTGCAACCTTTGAGGACCTTTGCCATAACTACACTCAAGAACGTCTGCAAACACTCTTCTACCATCGTACCTTTGTTCAGGAGTTGGAGAGATACAAAGAAGTAAGTATACGTGAAGTACTCTGCACCGTGTGTGCATACATGTGGCCTCATTCTCATTGCCTTTCTCCTCCTGTGTCTATGTCTCTCTCCTTTTGTCTGCTGCTTATTCAGTGATACTTCTACTCCAATAGTGCATGTGTTCGCACATCAGATACACCATCCCTCCCACCTGTCACAAGCTGTGACAAGCTAAAGTAGTTCATGTGATAGACTTTCTCATTAGCGATGCCAGTCTTCACCTCCTCTGTAGAGATCAAAGTAGAGCCACTCATAGCTGCCGCTGGGAGACACGCCCACCTGCACAGGAGTGGTGTTGCTTTATGATGAAGGAGCGGTGCTGGACTATAATAATTGGCCACAGTCATCCCTGATAATTTAAGATACTTTTTTTTGTCCGTCACTGCTGTCCCAGCTGTCCCAGCTGTCCCAACTGTCATTCTTCTTCTTGCTCAAAACTCAGCTGATAGGACTCTAAAGTTAAGCAGAAATCCTGATTATATTACTTTTAATACTGTGAAGCAGGATCCTGGGATTTCCCTCCCACATTCTCACCCACATCTTCTGCCTGGAAGGATTTTTAAGGGAAAATGAAGTGTTGCATAAACCTATGTAGTGTAATTCTCTCTTTTCAGTGCATCTTGAACAGGAAAAAAGAAGAAGCTGTGAAACTGTCATTGAAAACTAGGTCAAATTCATTTGAAACAGCACACAGTATGAACAATAACACTGACAGGCAGGTTAAACTGTGACACACACAACAGGCATATGCCTTATATTGTCAAATGAAATGCCGTTGCATTCTGCTGCTGTGTGGATTGCCTTTGTTTTTCACCGACTCTCTGCAGCGGAGAACAAAAACCACTTAGGCTACTTCTCATACACGGTCAGCTAGAACACTGGCATCTGTCATGGCCACGCTATTAGCACAGCCAACATTTTCCCACGTTTCTAGTGCAGCATGCACTTTGTCACTGTGAGCTGCCGTATGCCTGTTTTGCTCTGGTGAAGGTAATTTAGTATATTTATTTCCACTCTATTCCACAAATGTTATCATCTGCACCAGTAATGAAATCTGTTAGCTTTTTGATTTAACTATAGGAGAAAGTGTTTAGTAAATGCCAAGTGTTCTTGTTATTATAATAGATTTGTTGATGCTTTTTTTTTTACATTTAATATGACATGCATGGACATTAAATAAAACGTCATATTTGAGAAGAATGGAAACAGAAAATGTTTGGCAAATGACTGACAGGATTACTACATTGATTATCGATCAGATGTGGCTATACCTGGGCCTGAAGTCAAAGTTCATGTTTATTTTACATCTGAGAGGGCCCACGACAATGTTGGATCAGGGTTGACAGACCAGACCAGAACTACTACCTCAAGAAAAGAGATAATAGGCTCCTCAGAGAAACATGGTCACACACAGTAACAGTCCTATTTATACACACTCATTTTTTAAAGAACAAAGTTTTAATGCTATATATCTTCATCACCACCCTATAGTCTACTTCATATCAGAACCCTCTTAATTAAAAATATTTAACTGTATACATAGAAAGATATTCTCCTGGTCTACTATGCTGGAATGTGCAATGTCAGCTTCTGACTGACTGTGTTTCCAAAAATAATATAAGGATTTTTTTCAGGATGTTTTATTTTTAGTCCTAGAGAAAAAAAACACTATTTACATCCAAAATAATAATAATAATAATAAAAAAAACGCTTGTCTATCTTCCTGCAGGAAAACATAGAGCTTGCCTTAGATGACTCAGAACCCAGCACATCTCTCTCTGTGGCAGTTGTAGACCAAGCCTCAAGCCAAGCACTGGTGAGTACAATGCTTTATTGTGTCTCTTTTAACATTATTCTTTATTCTCACTTGTCCAGTCACTTACTCTTTCTTGTTATTTCCATGTATAAATCTGGTATTTGTATCATGACTGCTCCTCAGAACAGTTAAAGGTACTTGCATGCCTTTCATGATCTATTTTCACATGGTACTCTCTGGGCACCCTGTTTATATTTAACAATGAATATCAGTTTTGGGCATCAGATGCTTATTTGTCCTTTCTGGTAGTTTTTAAATATTGAACGGTGTTGTTTGTCAGAGGCTAGAAAGATAGGGTAGCAGCAGGAAAAGAAAGGTTAGTGAATTGACTTCAAGAAAGAAAATCAATGTTTGGCCTTTTGCAGCCTGTAATCTGTACCATGGAAACAGAAATGGCAGAGTTTAGAGAGTCATATATTTTGGTATAATTCCAGGGTGTTCCTCGTACTAATGGGAGCGTCATCACAAGCAGTGAACTGTAGTGCATCACACTAAAAACCAAAGGGAAAAAATAAAACACTGATTCCTTCAAGTCATTTCTAAAGTCAACTTTAAAGATCTGCTGCTGGGAATTTGAAAAAAAGCATCAAAGATTTCTTTTCCACTGTCAAGATGATTTTTTTTTTCTGTTGTAGCCCAGATGTCCGTTATCACAAACGGCCTTAATGCTCAATTCATTGCAAACCTCATAGTTGTCATATGTCTCCTTCAAACTGATACTCTGTGTTATATTTGTAGCCAGTGTAGTGTGCACTGTTGATAAGGATGTCTCCAGTGTAACTTACAGATATCTGCTAAAACAGTTTTTGGTTTTGTGGGTTTGGGATTCCCATGACGGATCCAGCCACATTAACCATCTTATTGTACGTGTCATTGGCCAATAAGTGCAGGACTCAAACCTCTTACTTGGGTTTGTACATATAGATTATGGGAGACTCTGGCCTTAGCAGTTGTACATAAGGGGTGTTTCGATTTATACTGAACTCAGTGTTCAGACAACCTTGACAAATTATATATTGTTTGGAAGTTTTGAGTCTGATGCTAAGTTGAATAATGCGTACAAAGCAGAAAGTGAACGGCATATCGCTGCGACAGCTGTTGTTAAGGAACTGGCTCCTCAGACGTGTGGCTATGGCATACAGATACTACTACTACAGATTTTAAATCCCCCATCTCTTTTTCTGTTCTCATTCTGACTTCCTGGTTGTAAAATGTAAAGTTACCTTTCAAAGGGGAACAGACTGATGACTATGATGAAAGGGGTTGAAGAACAGTAACCCTTTTATTCTGGGTAAATTACCTCTGGGCTTGTATCTGGTAACAGGTTAAACATCTGCAATGGGTGCTAATATCTCAGCCGCACTGCCCAATGAGGTCCCATTTACATTTACGTGACTGGTGTCCTAAAAGAAGGCAGAGCAAACCTTTACCATGCACTTGTTCCATGATCATCAGTGCTGGAGTGGGTTGTATTTTTTTTTCTGAGTTCACACTAATTAAAATACTAATTGTATTACTTTTTAATCCTTTCTCCCCCTCTACTCCTTATATTCATGAACTCCTTTTTATTTCCATTTAGATTATAAGGAAACGCTAAATTGATGATGCTATTATTGTAGCAACTGCTGAAGGGCACAGAGAGTACAAATGCTTTTGAAAGTTTAATTTCCAATGCTAATATTAAAATTAGGCCTGTGACAACTGACTCATACTGGGGAAAACATGAAGCTAACTTCTTTTACTGACATTTACGAGAGTGGCTAATATTTACTGAAATTCTGACTATAAAGGCCAGTACCTGGGATTTGAAGGACCTTTCCCCGAATCTCTCATAAGTAGCTTTATCTTGTTTTTTTCTTGTACCCAGGAGGTAGATAAACAGTAAAGTACTGAAATATCCTATGATTCATCTTTGTGTTCTCATTAAATAAAGTAAGCTTAATGTCCTTGAAGCAAAGTGGATTGTTACTTGCTGTATTCTGTTTTGTACCCTCTAGGTTTTTGTTGTGTATGGAGACTGTCAGTTATGATTTTAGAAGCCAACCTTTCACTAAAGAGATTTGAATAGATACGATGGAAAGTAAACTAAAGCTACAGTCTGGTTAATTTCAGTGAAATAGTCATTTCTGCTTATGTAAAACAGCATTTTCTGACCATGTGAGGATTGCACTAAAACGACGTCTGACCTTAGTGCGCCTGTGTGTCTGTGTGCATTCGTGTTTATTTAACAGGTGCGGACAGTTCGAACAGATGAGGCACGAGGCCTGTTGTGGCTGATGGAGGAGGAGGCACTGCAGCCGGGGGGATCAGAGGAAACACTGTTGGGACGTCTGTTTGGCTACTATGGACCTGCTGAGGGCGAGAGTAAAGGCAAGAAGAGGACACGCACACGCACTTATATCAGCACTCCCCTTTTTTGTTACAGTACATTGTTTTGAATAGACTTCATACTAGATTGTGGACAATGACTTATAGGACAGATCAACGAGTATTTCACTGTTCACTGGCATCCTTGACAACACTTGCCAAGGTTACAGCTTATGAAAAGATTTGATTTCAAGAAAGAATGAGGGGCAAAGTGGTGTGTTAAAACAACAGTGAAGACTCTATATATAGGCCAGATTGGAGGTTTTCTCTTGGAGGTTTATTGCCCATATCTCTTTGATAGTCTACTGGATCACATTTGAGGCAGACCATTGCATTATTTATGAGAATACGGTACCGTGGATCTAAACATTGCACACAAAAAATGCATGGACAGACTAATAGAATCCATGAAGAACTAGGTTAGAAACAGACTGACTGTTCAGTATCAGACAGCTTTGTTAAGCCCTTCATGTAGACTGTATTTTTTTTTGTCATCTTTCTGTATGTGTAAGCCAGGGAATCTCACAGTGCCATCTGTATTTATATATATACGTCAGGTCACACTTTCCTCTTAAGAAGTGAAAAGGATAAGCACTTCCTGCTGGGACACAGTCATGGGACCGACTGGGTAGAGTACAATGTCTGCGGGTGGCTGAACTACGCCAAGCAGAATCCGGCATCTACTAATGCAACAAGCCTCCTGCAGGACTCCCAGAAGTAAGCAGCACACACACAAGACGAGTCTTATCTGTGGTGACAATGACATGAAATATTACTTTAGTGGGTTATTACAGAGCTTCATGCTGAGATATTATATCTCTTGCAGGAAGATCATCAGCTCGCTGTTCATGACCCGAGCGGCTGGAGCCACGGTTTTGTCCGGCTCTATTGCAGGCCTTGAAGGTGTTTCCCAGCTGTCCTTGCGAAGGGCCACCAGCATGAGGAAGACCTTCACCACAGGGGTGGCTGCTATCAAGAAAAAGTCCTTGTGCATCCAGATTAAACTTCAAGTGGTGAGAGGAGAGGATGAAATGATCAGCCAGTCAATCTTTATTTTTACACTTTTGGCCACTTTTGTATTTTTACTTCCTTCAATTTGCCAAGAAGTCCAATTCACATGAAAAACTGTTTTTACAAAAGAGACCAGGTGAAGATAGAACCCACAGAAACACACTGGCATATAAAAATACAGCATAAATGCAACATATTACATATACGGCACGACAAGTAAAATGAAGGCTTGAAAATATTATCGCCCCCGTGGCGACATTGTTATTCCTAACATTACCTCAGCCAAGTTCATCTGATATATTATATAACATTTCGGTTTTCAGTTGATTGTTTGCTAACAGTTTAGCTGGAGAAGTTTGACAGATGGAATAAATAGAGTCACATGGCTGTAAATTTGTTTTAGAATCTGCTTAGCAGTGGTCACAGATAGCTTGGTGCAGCTTTAAATAAAATGGATGGGATGAAAGCCAGTGTTTGGGCTGCAGCCTGAGATAAATCTGAAAATGATATTAAGCCTGGTGTTAGTGTGCTATGAGAACAGCTCTGCAGCTATTTAACTTCCTACACCATTACTTGACTGGATGTTAAATAATTATTTTAATTGCCATGCAATAAAATAAAAAAAACTTGCTTTCTACATTATTGCTGCATGGTATGTTGAGGGCAAATGATGGTGAAATATGGAAAAGCTAAAGTGGCAATATTCAGAAGAGAGGAAAGGATTGAAATCGTTTCTGGTGAAAACACCAGAAACAGCAATATGACAACTTTCACACTGATCACGCGCTTGTGAATAAGAATAACAAAAGAAGAATACAGTATAAATATGATTGAAAAAGCTGAAACATGAACACAACTCAGCCAAAAGACAGTGCATACTGATGGAAACACTTGCATACATGATCATGTAGAAATATCAGAAAAAATGTTAAGTAAATGAGGAAGAATTGTTTAATTAAACAAGACCATAAAATCCCATAGAACAGAGAAAAAGCCAACAATTGCATATGGACCATTATTTTTTTGATATAAAAAATATCTAATCTTTATTTAAAAAATCTTATTTTTAATTATGTATTTTCCACCATTGTCATAAAGTACGAGAAAAACAAGATTTTCAACACTGTAAGATGCACATGTCAGAGCTACAATACTGTACTGAGCATTTGTTTGTTCTAAGTATAGAAGCCCAACGACCGGTTATATGTGGATACATTAGTGAAGGATATTACAGTTGGCCCATACCAGCTCGAGTCTCTTGACCCTTTTTCATCTTTCCTAGGATGCCCTCCTTGACATGGTGCGGAGGTCCAGGATTCACTTTGTTCACTGCATATTACCCAAAGCAGATGCCCTCAAGGCTCTGAGTGGATCCCTGTACAAAGGAGGCGAATGTGAGGGTCAAGGGGAGAGCGGAGATCTCGGCCTTATGCAGCTAGATGTAGCTTTGCTTCGCGCTCAGCTCCGTGGCTCCAAGCTGCTCGACTCTCTCCGGATCCACAGGCAAGGTGAGGGAGCTGCTTCAATAACATACCAAAGACGGATGTAGAAATGCAGACCTCCTTGTCCATACATATTAGGACATGGGTTCCACACATAAATACCCATTAGGCTGTGTAAATATTTGTAGGTTATAATGTTATTAATCCAACTCTGACCTTCACAGGTTACCCCGATCACATGGTGTTCTCTGAGTTTCGACGTCGCTTCGATGTGCTGGCACCGCACCTCACCAAGAAGCACGGGAGGAATTACATAGTGAAGGACGAGAGGAGAGTAAGTCAATCAGCGAGAGAGGGAGTGAAATGTACAGCTCTGCCAGTGGCCAGGCACAGTGAAGATTAATGTTGTGAGGAGGCAGCTTCATTACATCTGCCCCTGATTTGTCAGCAGCCAACTGACAGAGAAATAAACCTGCTTTCATCGGAGCTATTGTAATGATCTAATCAACTTAACCTCATCAGTATCATGCCAGTGAAAGAGGCAGATCAGCACTGTGGCTTAGAAAATGCTTTACTGCTTTAAGAGCTATACAATAACATTCACAATAGAAGTACTCATGGTGTTTTGTAATCCAGGCACTGGAAACTAGCTGCCAAAATCTTCCCAGTTGCTTTGATAGCACCGGAGCTTCACCACTTTAGTGGTTATGTTTTAAAATCAAGAACAATGATTATGAAAAGCTTTTCAGATTAAGCCTGGTGTGAGTTCTAGTCATAAAGGTCAACTATCACTGGGGGTGTGCTGTGCATTGGTCCTCTACAAAAAGTTGAGGTGCAGTGGAGAGAAAAAATCTCCAAAGTTTCAAGAAAGAAAATGAGAGAGAGAGAGAGTGAAAGAATGGTGTTAAGGGGGAGAAAAGCTCTTTTCCCCTGTGTCGGTGTATTGGGGCTGAGTTTCTGTGGAAACGCTGGCAAACAAAAGCCCCTCAGTGCTCATGGCAGACCTTTCCTGCTGTAATCTAGAGGTGGTGTTTCAGGCTGAGGGCTCAAGTAGAGGGAAGAGGCTAAGACAATAATAAACCTACAGAATACCCAGGCTGATAGATGGACAGAGAAAGGAGTGGCTCCATGCTGGTTGATGGTGTACCTCTGCATAGGTGATACATGTCCAAAGCTGTAAAAGAGCCAAGACCACAAAGGGATGATGAGGAATAAGCCAGAAGGAGGTGGATTGCATGACACAAGTTGTAATCGGTTTGTTGTTGGAGTTGGGAGGTTTTGGAGACCCAAACTTTTCCTGTGCTTGCTCTCTTACTTTCCAAAGTCAGTCAGGGATGGATGTAAGAGAAGAGGATAAACGTCACTGTGCCATTAGTTCAGAGTGGCAACTTGGGACTACTGAACTGAACTGTGGGCTACTGAACTGTTGCGGTCTCAGCTGAAGTTCCTACTTGATTCAGCAATTGAAAAGACTTAAGTGTGTGTGTGTGTGTGTGTGTGTGTGTGTGTGTGCGTGTGCGTGTTTGTGCACATGTGTGCCTTTGCCCAGGCTGTGGAGGAGCTCCTGGAGTCCTTGGATTTGGAGAAGAGTAGCTACCACATGGGTCTGAGCAGGGTGAGTAATGCCACCACACCTCAAATCAATAGACAGCTTTAAAGACATTGTATAAACCTTTGTTTGAATTGCTGCCAGTTTCACTTCTCTCAAAGCCCCGACCGCAAAGCTGCACTACACAGCTCTTTTTGTTCTTCTATATTTTTTAAAGGACACTTGCTGTCTGGGGGGAGTGTGTCTTTCATTACACTTGTTCCTCCTTGATGTTTGTTTGCCGTCCCTTTCTGTTGGAGAATTGCCAAGGCTTGCCCCCTCTTCCAGCCTTTTAACCAATGTGTACCTGAGAGACATGTCTCTACCCTGCCCGACTATGTGACCGTAATTCCCTCTTTCTTTTCAGGTCATTAGAGCGAATTCTCACAACTGATGGCCCTCTTTGTTTTTCATCACATCCATTGTATATTAATCACAGTAAACACTGCCTGGCACACTGGGGTCTAATCCTATCAGTCGGAAAAGTGGCCATCAGCCAAGAGAGAAATCAAAGAAAACAATAATGTACAAAACAGTGGAAGTTATGCTCTCAGATACGAGCCGTGTAAAACACATGACACAAGAATGATTTGGAGGCAGCTTCACATGGTGCCACACTTTGGAATGTGAAATGGGCTCAGACGTAGACAAGCACATTTGGCCATTCACAAAGCATTCCACTGGCGTCTTAGCAACCTGTCCCGCTTGCATGCCAATTACACCAACCCCCAAATAAGCTCCTAGCAATGGATTCAGAGCTGTTGGATAAAATCTGCTATCAGTGACTGTTACATAAAAAATGGTATAGATATACATTCTAGAAAGTACCACATACATCTGATGATGATGATGATGAAAGACAAATAGCCTCTGCTCAAGCCCCACTAAGCAATTTGAAAAGCAATATTCAATGATGTCAGTGAATGCATCACTCCTCCTACTGGGTTGCAGATTTCCCTTCGGAAGCTGATCATTTCCAGCTTGTGCGTTTGTTAACAGGTCACATATGGATTTGGTCATTCATAAAGCAATGGTACTTGCTACAGAGAGACCCTGGGTGGAGACAGTTTTTCTGTCATCATCCATCCATTTTAATAGCTGACTGCTGTCATATCTAGAATGCATTTGCAGCACCTAATCCCTCTGAGGTATACACAGGCTATGACGTGATCTGCTTTCTGTAGGATGTTTACCTGTGTTTTACCTTTGGCCCAGATTAGAAATAGACAAGGCTGATTGTCTAAGATAATAACTTAATCACAGCTTTCTTACTTAGATAAGACTTACTTGTCCAAGGATTACACTGTTTCTCATTGATTTACTGCTTCAGTGCACTTATTTACTTTTTAACTCCTGTTTTTATTTTGCTGCTGTACTCCATTAAAGCATGACCTCTAAATCTAATTTCCCAATGGCTGAAACAGGCATTACATGATCTCTCAATAATTTTTTTTATTTTTTTCCTTTCCAAATAATTAAATTTGATCTACTGTGTGTGTGTATGTGTCATCTGTGTGTATGTGATTGTGTTTTGCTCCAGTTGTTCTTCAGAGCTGGCACTTTGGCTAAGCTGGAGGAACAGAGAGATGAGCAGACCAAGCGTAACTTAACCCTGTTCCAAGGCACCTGCAGAGGCTACCTGGCACGGCAAGCCTTCAAGAAGAGGAAGGTAGGCAAGATATGACAGTGACATGAATGGCTTTGTCCAAAGATAGTTCAAGTTGAAAACACCCATGTTATATTTAACCAAATTTAATAAGAGTATATTTATGTCACAAATATTACACAAAACTGTACTGTATACGAAGTGTATTATCTAAATTTAATAAGAGCATATATACCACACAAAATCTTCACTGAATGATAAAAATGCAAAACTACATTTAGCGCTCCTAACAAAGTGAGTATTAAGGTCCATTTTTTACCACTTAGCTGTTTTTTTTCTTAATAAAGTGGTGGAAGAATGTGAACTCCAGAGACCTTGTTGCCTAGGAGTCCACCAGGAGTTGAGAGTTCCTTGTACAGAGCTAATTTTAGTGCCTGTTTGCTCTGCTCTTGGGGTAGATCTTACTAGCACTGCTGTAAATCTTGAGCTAATTACAAATGTGCTCTCTAAATCTATCGCCCTTTCCCCCCATTGTCCTGTAATGTAATTCATCCAACTGGCTTTCTCAAGGGAATATTTGATAATGACACGTCCATTTCTGTTGCATTTTATCAAGCTGCTCCCCTTAAACGACTTCCAGGTATCTGACTGTAGAGCACTGTAAACATGTACATATATATATATATATATTAAGTACAAAGGTTGTTATTCATACAATGTAGCAGGCTAAAAGCCTAATGCTGGAATCAACACAGAGGAACCATTTAAAATTGCTAGGCAACTGTGCAATTACAAAATCCATTAGCAAAGATATAATTTTTTCCCTCTCCCCTCATATTCCTCCTATCCTCTGCGACTATGTCTATAACAACTAAGATGATACTGTATTTTATATTATCTTGTTATTTTATTGTGCTCAATCTCAGTTTAGTTTGGTAAAATAAGGTGTGACATGCAGTTAGGTGGGCTTCCACAAATTTAGAATAAGTCATAGGTACAGTTAGTGTAAAGGAATATTTAAAGGAGCTATTTGTATATTTTGCTATTGCTACATTACAAATGTTAGCTGTTTTCTTGTCACAAGTGGAGCATCAAACTTCTTTTCTTACTTGCTAAGAGCAATCTCAGCTTTTGTTTTGCTCATTTTTTTGAAGTTAGCATGCTACTTAGCAAACCTGGGCCTGGCCGGCACATCTCAACACAATAGGGAGTCGCAGGAGTGTCTTGGCTCCCTTTATGAAGCATCCATCATGAAGCAACCATCATCACCATTCCCTCCCAGCAAGAAGCCATGTTTGGTGACAGAGAAAACATCCCATATAGCCCCTTTAAAGTGTGAAGATGTCAATGCAAATTAATGTCATAACACTTTCATACCCATCTTCTCTCAGAATCTGTCAATTTAATTCCATTCAGATCAACTGCTTTCCATTCACTGAACTTTACTCACATCCAGTGGGAAAATTTCAAAATGACAGGCAGTAGAGAACACATGCACTCATGTATGTCTATAAAACACATACAATGCTCAAGCTTAAGTTTCAAGGACCCCTTCTTGAACTTAATATTTTGGGAGCGTGAGAAAAAGAGTGAATGAATAAGAGCATTTTTAAACAATTTAAAGGAAGAGTCAATTGATCTTCCCCCTGTGTCACATTCTGCTCCAGCAACACAGTTTGCCAGATTTATTACTATTCAGGTGGTACATGTATGGTATATATGTCTCCTGCTACAATTACCTGAAGGGCATTTTTTCCACACTGAATCTCATTCTGTTTATATTATTACTGATTCAACTAGTCAGCAGCAGAGTTGTAGAACAGACGCAGGGCTGTGGTGGATTATTGAGTAATTTCCAATTCCCCTTCTTTCCACTGACAAGATTTACAGCGAGTGAGTTGAGACAGCAAGTCACACAAGTTCCCTTGATTGATATTTCCTGGCATGTTAACCTTGTGAAGCTGTGCCAAGCCCATGTGACATTAAATGACAAAAGCACATTTTTTCTTTTGTTTTTTTTTTCCTCCTCTTTCAACTGTCTCCTCAAGGGGACAGTCCGACATTTAAAAAGTCTGTTATTTTGCCTCAGCAGGCACTTATGCACTGGGAGTTTTGTCCTTCAGGTCTCCTACAAATATCTTATCTTCCTTTTTTTAGTGGTTTGCATTAAAACCAGTAGCAAGCGTAAGCTAACTTTAGTCTTGAAGCCTTATCCTTCATTGCAACACTTCAAACTAATGTTAACATTTGAAACATACATACATAGTAAATATAATATTTAAGATAATATTTCTTTGTATACTATGTGACTTTCTCTATTTTACGGTCTTGCTGTCTCAAACAGCTAAGATTAAACCTCTTGGACAGAAATATTTGTATTTCAGCATTGAAAGACATGAGCCAGACATGTCAAACCATTATATTCCTCATGGTTTGACTGCTGTCCTTTTGTAAGACATGAGTCCATGTGGAAGCAATCCCCAGAAACAAAGGTGTGGGATCAAAGTGATATCAGATGGTGCTACAGTCATATATTGCATCTCTGAGATGTCTTAGGTGTCAGCGAACACATGAACCTACACAGACGCTAAAAACTGAATGGGTAGAATAATGAGAATGATAATTCAATTCATGTTTTTTGTCTTAATCTTGGCTCACCATTCCCATCATGCTGTCTTACAGTTGTCACACCCTCTTAATGTGATGTGAATACCAAAATGTTTCTCAACGGTGCTCATGTAGTGTAATCTTTTTCTTTTTTTTGTTTCCTATTCATTTCAGACTAAATATGACAAGTGAGACCTGTTTAAATCTTCTGTCACAGACTTGCTGCATTTCAGTGTGTGACAAATCCTAATTGGTCATAGAGAGTACCTTCAGGGCGAAATGTACCTGATGCTGAGAATTGTGTTGCTCTAATTGGGTTTGCCCATAATCTGCTGCTTCTAGAGAGCCTCATGCATAAGCAGCATGAAAATCGTGTAATACTTGGAATTAGCTGCCAACATGTTTGATTTAATTAATCAAAAATTAGCTTCCAGCCTTGGAACGCACTCTGCAGAAAGTCTCCAGAGGAGGCTGGCAGGTCCCGGGATGGTTGCTCACACATATACAGGCAATATGACACAAGATTGAGGAATGCAATGTTTTTCAAATGTTATTCATCAGCGGTGAGGAAGATGCTGCCTTCCTGTATCTCCGTATACTGCATTTAAAACCACACACCGGAGCTAAACACCTACATTCACTTCCGTGTTTGTTTTTGGTGACACTTGTTTAGATTCAGGATCTAGCAATCCGCTGCATCCAGAAAAACATCCAGAAGAACCGTGGTGTGAAGGACTGGCCATGGTGGAAGCTTTTCACCACAGTGCAGCCACTAATCAAAGTCCAGCTGACCGAGGATCAGATGCGAGTCAAAGATGTAAGCAGGCCTCCCTGTCTGATACACCCCAATTTATAGATTCATATCAGCTTTACAGCCTCTAATTCACCTTCAAAATGCACCACCTGCCTTGGCAGCAATGCACCTCTCATTGTAAACCTTTGACATTTCTTTTAGTGCCTAATATTCAAGTTAAACTGACATAACATATAACCTACTTAGTTGTGTTCTTTCTTCCAGGAGGAGATACAGCAGCAGAAATCAAAACTCGAGAAGGTGGAGAAAGAACGAAACGAGCTGAGACTGAACACAGATCGATTGGAGAGCAAGGTGGGTCCCTTCGCCTTTGGCAATGCATGCTGGGAGGATGGTGTTTGGGAGTTGTGGTGGAGTAACATTCCTTAAGTTTCTTTCACTCCTAAGATTTGATCTCTCACTTATACTAGAACTGTGGCCAGTACTTTGCAGTTTTGCTTTACACTCTGTGTTGTTTCTGTGTTTGTGTCCAGATCGCAGAGTTGTTGGCCGAGCTTGCTGATGAGAGAAGCACTAGTGAGTCAGCATCCCAGTTATTGGAGACTGAGACTTCAGAAAGACTCCACCTGGAGAAGGACATGAAGGATTTACAAGTACACAAACATATTGATATAGAAACAATACAATGTAACAATGTAATATCTTGAAACTTACATTTTTAACATGATTGTGTCTGTTTTTGTATGGTGGGTGAATCTGTGCATTCCAGGCTAAATGTGAAGCCATGAAGAAACAACTAGAAGCACAGGAGATGGAAGTGATGGAAGCTCGACTAATGAAAACATCAGAGCTCAATGGGGAGATGGACGACGATGATGATGATGCAGGTAAGTTTAATTTATAACACCTGCAGCTGCCAGAGAATCTCATCCATCCATGTGTTCATAGTTCTTCCACTTTTAACAATTAAACAAAAGAAGATGTTGAGCATGTGATTTTTCTTGGCCATCAGTGCTTTCAAGCATTTCCTTTGATTTCCCTAGTTAATTTTGCCTCATGACACTTGCAGCAGCTTGCTCCGGCATCCTCTGTGGGTATGCCATCTCAGGACAGAAGCAAAATTTACTGAACCGCTCATACCAGCATTATGTGCACAGTTTGAAAAAAAACTCTCTTATACTAATTGTAGCTGCGGGAGTGATTGTCTTTGTGGGACTGTTTCAGCAGGAGACATAGCAGTACGACTTGGTCACATTTTGCATGATGCTATTTAGTACATTTTCTAAATTTAGGATTTACCGCTAGGAGATTAAGATGTTCGCTCTCAGGCATACAACTGATGCCTGTTGCTGATTGGTCTCCCCCTGCTGGGAAAGAGGGCTCCCGCAGTGAGCATATTGTCCACAAGGTCTTTTCCCTTTTTTTTCCTCTGTGTTCCCACCCCCTTCAACCCACCTCAGCAGACAAGCCATTACAGAGCATATCAGAATTCTTAGATGAATGAGAAAATAATCGTTGGGATCAGAGCCGGTGGCCCTGCAAGTTGTCATTATGCTATATATATGCTAATGAGAAGCACTGATGGAGGAGCCGCTGTTGGTATGTGAAGGAGAAATGGACAGCCTCTAAAATGATAAGGCTTGGAAATGAACCTGAATGAATGAACCTAAACCTGAATGTCTGCCTAGCCGCTGTTATAGTTCTGATAGCCTCTGACAGCTCCAGAATTAGGGTTGGCTAAGAACTGTGGAAAGTGCCACTTAGACATGTCCTTCTCTAACTACTATTGTGGTGTGCTCTGAATTCTTACCTCAGGTTTAAGCAAGATTAGAGTTGAAAAGTAAAGGCTGTTTTGTAGTTTTCCTGTTGAATTCTTTGACCTCATGAGGTCAGGTTTTGATGAAAGAAGTTTTATTTCCTGAAAGATTATATTATTTTGGTCCTTGAATGTGATAACCATTACAGCCAGTACAGTGCACTTCATAATCCTCAGCATCAATCATTTCTGAGCTTTTGAGCCTCTTCCCGAGTACACCCCGCTAGGCCTGCATTAAAGGCAGGAGACACCAAAATGTCACACGGACGTTTTCTGAGTTGTATGTCTTTCCCCCAGGAGGCGAGTGGCGGATAAAATACAACCGAGCCATTCGTGAAATGGACTTCACTAAAAAGAAGCTCCAGCAGGAGTTTGATGACAAGCTGGAGACAGAGCAGCAGAGCAAAAGACAACTTGAGAGAAGGGCAAGGAACTTCTTTTTTTTTTTTAAATCACCTCACCACAGACTTGCAGATAGAGTTAGATAGATGCAACAATGACATGCATTAAACTGTCATAAAAACATACAACAACATTTTGTTGCCATGGTGTTAATGTGTGTGTGTGTGTGTCTGTGTGCACGCTGCAGCTGGCTGATTTTCAGACAGATAATGAGGATATGCAGCGCATTGTGCAGCAGCTGAAGAAGAAGTCCCAGAAACTGACAGCAGAAATGCAGGACACCAAACTTCACCTTGAAGGGCTGCAGACCCGCAACCATGATCTGGAGAAGAAACAGAGGAAGTAAGTTTCAATGAACCCTCCAGCCTGTCTGTCTTTCTTCTCTCTGTCTGTCTGTATATATACCCATTTGTCTGTGTGTCTTTCTGCCCTTCTCTTTTTTTTCATACACTCACATTACAGGGAACATATTGCTCGTTTCTCCTTGGATTGCCCAGCACGGGCTCTGTGGCCCACTCGGCAGAACACTAAAGTTTTCTTTAATTTGAATAGTGACTGAGATGTTCTGTAATCTGTGGAATTGCATTAGCTGAGAAAATGACTCAGACTTTAAGCACTTGAGAAGCTATCGCTGTGGCAGAATGTGATCTCTCCCCTGTGGCTAATTGAAGATGCTCTGTGGGTGAAATTATTTTCAGCTGTGCTTCAGAGAGAAAAACAGGGAATTACAATGAGCTGACAGCATGAAACACTTAGCTTTTAAGTTCACTAACCATAAGTGCTTCTGCCCCAGACAATTGAAGAAAACATTTTGCACATTATTACAACCCAATTGGAAATTGATGTCTAATGGAAGAGGATAACAGTCGAAACTAAAAAAGTGGTAATGCTGAGCTAAGGCTTGACTCTGTGTTGTGGATAATCCCATGGGCCAAACATCTCCAAAGTGAACTTGATATGTAGGTTGGAGGCTTACAAAACTATTACGATTTATGATTACAAATAACTAAATGCTCAAGTTGTACTGCTACTATAATACACAACAGTTCAAACCAATGGATCCCTGGTTGTATGTTTAATTGAATTTTTGAATTGAATTGAATGTTTATTTATTTTTCGAACATTATAATAAAAAAAAACACAAAAAATTACAATCCAGCAAATAAAACAATTGTTCAAAATGTTGAATCAACATTTTGCTGAGCTGTGTATCAGTGTGTTTATATGTGTTTCAGATTTGACCTGGAGCAGAACCAGTCTCAGGCTGAGGTACAAAGAGAAAGGGCCCAGAAGGAGAAACTGGCTCGAGAGAAAGACATGATGACTGGTGAGGTGTTTAACCTCCGTCAGCAGCTGCAGGTAAGCTACTTTACAGAACAAAGTCTGGACGCTCCAGTGTCCTCTCTCAGGGACTGCATGTCTGGTCTCTTTGCTCAGTATGTGACATAACTGGGCTGGTCCAGATGTGCACTATATTGTGTCCTCCTCTGCCTGCAGGAAAAGGACAGTGAATTGTGCACCACAAATATGAAGGTGCAGCAGCTGGAGGCAGAGCTGCAGGATCTGTCCTCCCAGGAGTCTAAGGATGAAGCCTCTCTGGCCAAAGTCAAGAAGCAGCTTCGAGACCTTGAGGCCAAGGTGAAAGACCAGGAGGAGGAGCTTGATGAACAGGCCGGAAACATCCAGATGCTGGAGCAGGTACAGGCGTGGCACAGATTAAATATTTCATAGCATTGTAACTGTAACTCTTTAAAGCCTGATAATCCCTCAAAAGAAAAAAAAATTGGTTTAAGAAGTGATTTTATAAAAATCTTTCTCCTCCTCCAAATATTAAACATGTAACTTTATTAGAAAACCAAAATTTCACAGTATTTTAGTGAATTGTTATATGCGTACGTCCCCTTGTAATGTACTCAGGCAAAGCTGCGGCTCGAGATGGAGATGGAGAGACAGCGGCAGACCCACTCTAAAGAGGTTGAGAGTAAGGATGAAGAGGTGGAGGAGATCAGGCGGTCCTGCAGTAAGAAGGTATGTGCTGCTTATCCTTCCTCATTCATTTGTGCAAATGTTCTTTTCTGCAAAGCCTTGAGTTATCAGGCCTGATCAAGGCAGCACTGAGAAACACACAGTTGGTTTCACAACATGAAATTCACTGTATTCTGAGATTTCTTGCATAGCCCATTTTGTGATGATTTGAATTGGCTATGGCCATGATGTACACAAACGCTGTATTCATCAGAAGAAGAAAGCATAAATGATGGTTCATAGACTGCAGAGGCTACATGCCACTCACTATCATGGATGAGGAACAGCAGTTACATTCATTAAAATTCTTACATACACCCAACACAATAGATGCATGCAAAGTAAATACAAGTTAGAAAGCCATTGTGTTTGCAGTTGTATGGATGTTAAATATATATTTTAAAAAATGGAATTTGATAAGATAAAAGATTTTCTTTTCAAAGTGATGTTCGGCTGGCAGATCTGCTCAGGGGGCCGTCCCTTTGTCTTTGATGTGTGAGAGCAGCCATGTCTAACAGGATGGTTGATGGTGTGTTATGTCTGACTTTGTTTATCACTGATCATCTGTTTGTGCATCCTGACACCCCACGCATGTGTCCTACAGCTAAAACAGATGGAGGTGCAGCTGGAGGAGGAGTATGAAGACAAGCAGAAAGTGTTGCGTGAGAGAAGAGAGCTCGAGTCCAAACTACTCAATGCCCAGGACCAGGTACTTCCACGACTCTGCCTCTGGTCCCTGTCAGTGCAGTAAAGTGTGTGCGATTGAGCAGTGGCACCACTTCTTTTGATTGGAAAGAAACTGCTTTTGGGACTCGAGAGCTGCTGTGGGTTTTGAAGGAGGATAGCAAGGTGTTTTGTCATTTACAGGTGTGCCACAGGGATGTGGAGACAGAGAAGAGGCTGAAGAGAGACTTGAAGAGAACCAAAGTCCTGCTGGCTGATGCACAGATTATGCTGGACCACCTGAAGAGCAATGCCCCCAGCAAGAGAGAGATCGCCCAGCTCAAAAATCAAGTAAGCCACTCTGCTATAACAATTTAAAGCATATGACAGTTTGAATCGGAGATACTCAACAACAAACACAATTTTTGACCTTTGGTCTCAGAGCATAAATAAAACACAGGCACCTTCTGTTCCCTGCCTATCCAGAATAGATCTTTGATATTGTCCTACTAATGTTTGCCCCTCACCTCATACCTGTGTCTCTTTCTTCCCTCCTGTTTCTCACAGCTGGAGGAGTCAGAGTTCACCTGCACAGGAGCAGTGAAGGCTCGAAAGAGCATGGAGCTTGAAATAGAGGACTTGCATATCCAAATGGAGGACGTTGTCAAAGCTAAGATGTCGGTGAGTTTTGACGTTTCAAGCTGTGTGTTCCAGTCATGACCTTGTGTGGACTTGAATACCAATAATCTCTGCACAGTTTCAAACTGAGTATTCTTATTTCTAAATATCACACATTTACAAATAATGACATATACCTAATATACATTTTCATTTCATGATGATGATAAGAAACAAATTGTTTGTGTAAATTTTCCGTGCCCTTATTATGATGAACAAATTAAACCAAAAGCAACAAAAAATATTCATTTCATGGAGAGCTTGTGCCGATAAAATTTTCACTCATGGAAATGCAAGAGGCCACTCACGCTGATATGTGTACATCATCAAGCCATGGTGGGATATTAAAATAATAAATGCCCTTTGGCATATGTCTGATTTTAACATTTTGCTCTAATGGATAAATAAGCTTTGTTGAATTTATTTTTTCTCCATCTGCTCATTAATTGTTGTCTCATGAGAGTACCGCCTGCATTTCAGACTTGTAGACTGAGGATGTTTGTGTCTCTGGGGATGACGCACAGAGTGCTGTGTGCCTGTGCTTTGCTTGTTAATTGCTGCATTTATGGCAAGGGAAGGTCTTGTAAATGTCTCAGATTAGAGAATGCGTATTGAGGGCCTGAGTCTCCCCCCAGAACATAGAGGATGAACTCTAAATAGGACATCACCAGTATGCTGCACTGGCTGCACTTTTCCCAGCCTAAATGAGCCAATTGATTATCTTCAATTGGTCTCATCCTCCAGCCAGAACCCTGTCCAGATTGTGTTTCATTGCCATTAGATGAGATTCCAGAACTGCCATGGCCCGGCCAGCTAATGACCATTTATCATATTCAGTAGCTCATGAATAAATCCTGTCATTCTAACCTAAAGTGTGTGTGCTTCCTCCTCTCTTTGTCTTGCAGGCAGAGGAGCAGATCAGCCGTCTGCAGAGAGAGAAGAATGACCTGCAGTCTCGTATGGAGGAGGATCAGGAGGACATGAATGAGCTGATGAAAAAACACAAGGCTGCAGTCGCCCAGGTAACTCATCCTGCCCAGCGAGCCATTGAAAAGCCTTGAAAATGTATTATAAGTCCCTCTCTTATCGGTGCTAAGACTTTCCCTTTTAGGTAGGAAACTGGCAGGCAGCCATGTTAAGGAAATGGATGACATTGTCCACAAAGTCAGTTTAATTCATTTACTTATTCACATTTGTTTATCCTTATTTAGTCTGAAACGTGATGGGATACCACCTCTAACATCGACATGAACAGTCTGTGCTTTTCATGTCATGTGTGGCTTTTTGGTTTGGAGGACATACTCCCCTCCGTACACAGTGTGTGCACTGGAGTCACAGAGCTGCAATCTGTTCTACAGTAGATCACATGACAAATTATCTGGCACACACGTGTCATGTTCATTAAGCAATTCCATAAAAGATGTGTTCTTTTTGTGATCACAAACTGATATTTGAAGCATGCACGGACGGACACACACACACACACACACACACACACACACACACATTCCTGTATGGGCATCATAGTGAGCTCCAGGTAAGTGTGCGGATGAAGTGAGGACCACCCTTTCTGTTACACTTACAGAGAAGTACTTGTAACTTTCCCCCACTAGATGACCCGATGATTCAATGTCCCACCTCAGATTCTTTAACAAACAAAGTGAAACAATGAGCATTAAAACACACAACTAGTGAAGTGAGGACTTTTTCATGGGCGCCATTTTGGATTAGTGTGTAGCTAGACAGTTTTGGTCTCATTCTTGATTTCTAAACTACCATTTACCTTGTTAGTCCAGAGTACTGGGGCTTTGAGTTGTTAATTATCCATATTTCAAACTAAACATATGATACTGATGGTTGATTTTCCTTATTTGCTAATTTATCTATGAAATGCATTCAGTTAATGAGTCCCTGGTATGGATCCAAATATACGAATATGTAGGGAAATATAAAGTCAGCTGAAGAGCAAAGTAATATTTGAATCATCAAAGTCAGCGTAGATTCTGATGACATCTGCTGTATTTGACTTTACATGGCTATGAACTCTGGCTAATTTCCTTTAAAAAAATCAGCTTGGA